>JANHGL010014366.1:24756-65474 GCA_024611195.1 Ceyx melanurus
CTCACTCTCATCAGACACTGGGCCAGAGGGATGTTCAACCTCTATCTCTGTCTGAGCCTCCCCTGGTCCACTGGAACGGATGATGGTGCGGATGGTCTGCCTGCAAAGGGGGCACGACTGTCTGCTGTCTACCCACAGCTGAATGCAGTGCAGGCAGAACTGGTGGCGGCAGGGGGTCACATCGGCCCACTCACTGGTGATATCATAGCAGATGGGACAGCTCCATTTCTTCTCTAAGGCCATGCTGAGTTCTTGCAGCTGGTGGCACACCCTGCAAACTGGAGAGAGGCCGCAGTCACTACCCCAGAGAAGGAAGGGGAGAGGAGGAAGAAATGCCCAGGCCCTTCAAGAAGGTCACCCTCCCTTCTCCCTGAGCTTCATCACCCACCCCATGCCCACCCAGGGGGGACTTTTCCCCTCAGGACTCACCTCTGCTGCCTCAGGCACGTCGCACGGTGCCCGGCTGCCCGGAACAGGCAGGGCCGGGGAAACGGTCACAGGGGTTGGCTCTGCAACGGACACCTAGAACTGCTGACAGCAGCCCCCAGAGCACCACCCAGCAACACCGGTAGCCTGGCTCGATATCTCACACCTCGCAGGAGGATCCTCCACACACGTGTAGCAGGACTGCAGGCACGAGACAGACTGTTGCTGGCTCTGCTGGTGGCCAATGATACGCTGCGAGGGACGTGAGGTCACAGTGCGTTGCTCAGTGTTGTCACTGTGCATCTCATCACTTTGTGATGCTGACATCACAAAGGAACTGTCTCACAGAAGTAGTGCTCCGGCTGACACCATCATCCTGGGATGATGACCCATAAAGACATATAAAGACATCCCAGGATGGTGACTCAAACACCTCCCTGGGCAGCCTATTCCAGCTCTGACCATTCTTTCAGTGAAAAATTTTTCCCTAATGCCCAGTCTAAACCTCCCCTGGTGCAGCTGGAATCCATCCCCTCTTGTTCTATCCCTAATGACCTGTGAGCAGAGCCCAGGACCAACCTCTTTACAGTGTCTTTTCAGGTAACAGTAGAGAGTGATGAGGTCTCCCCTCTGCCTCCTCTTCCTCACACTAAACAGTCCCAGCTGCTTCAAGCTCTCTTCATAAGATTTGTTCTCCATGGCCTTCCCCAGCTTTATTGCCTCCTCTGCACTCACTCCAGCACCTCGAGATGTCTCTTGGATTGAGGTGTCCAAAACTGGAGACAAGACTCAAGGTGTGGCCTCACCAGTGCTGAGTACAGGGGGACAATCACCTCTCTACTTCTGCTGCTCACACTGTTTCTAATCCAAGCCAGGATGACATTGGCTTTCTTGGCCACCTGGGCACACTGCTGTTCAGTGTGGGCACATCCATGTTCAGCCTCTTGTCATTTTAAACCCCCAGGTCCTTTTCTACCAGGAAGCTTTCCAGCCACACTTCCCCAAGAAGTGGTCACACAAAGCCACTTGATAGCCACTTGAATAAGGACAGCTTAGTACATTTTCTGGTGAGAAATTAGAAATTTTTTTGTCGCCCTTTCTCATAACTTTTTCTTGCCCCACATTCTTTTCATGGGTGAGAATTTATTGGTACCCCTTTGACTCCCATCTTACTGTTGAAGAAGCAAAGGAATGCAAGTAGTGTTGTCCTCCTACATGCACCAATACAACTTACAAGAAGAAAAATCTCAGTTCAAAGTACCATTTTCATAATAGTGTAATTAAGGATATATAGTGAATAGTCACATTGGGATTTTGTACAGTTTTGGATTGATTTTTTAAATGAAGCAATTGCTTGAAAATTTTCCAAAACAAAGCCCATCAGATTTTCCCCTCCTAATTCTTCTTGGTGTTAGAAATGTATCATTACCTTTGACAGAGTCTGAGTGTTTTCACACTTGCCTTTGCACAGCTACTTGAGCTTTCTGCAGCAGTAGCAGGTAAGATGAGGGTCAGTAACCAGAAATTGGGGTCAGTTTTCCAGATATCACATTACATATCTCAATCAGTATCTCTTTCTGGAATGTTTCATCTAAAGTTTAGCTGCCTTTTAGAACAAGGTCACTCAGTTTCTCCAGACTCAATCTCCATGCTGTGACTTTTTGCATACAGACTCAAGCAAGATTTGCTCACAGCTGTTGATTTGAATGTTGACTGAAAGCTGAAACAATGCTGAGTTAGTGCTCCAGCCCAATGCCTTCTTAATCTAAGGGAGAGGGAACTGACCCTAAAAAAAAAAAAAAGCTACAGTACCACAGGGCTCTTTCTGCTATGGGAATTGTGCACACAAGTTGCAATAAAGAGGTGCCATTCAGAGAGCAGTTTCCTGCTGTCAGGTGGGAAGGCTCGATGCACAAAGTAATTAAATTATGAATAGAGTAATAGCAGTGGAACACTTGCTCACAGTGTGTGAAACTGGGGAAATCAGAACTTTCCCTGCTATGCTGTATTGTCTGACTTTCCCCCAAGGAAATTCCGAGCCCTGGGCCCTAGTCCCTGTTGAGGAGCCCAGAAGGTTCCATAGGGAGCTGCTGCACAGGGAGCTGCTGCAGCCAGTCAGGAGTGAAGGGCACAGGCAAAGGCAGGGCTGAAATATCTGTCTGACTTGAAGCAGAGGAGACCAGACCCATGTAACCAGCTCTGCTTTATTTGCATAGTAGTTCTTAAACTCGTTGGTATTTTTCACAAAAGTTATATGGTGACAAAGCCTTGAAATATAGTCGTTTGGTGACATCAGAGCCGTGAGATACAGCTCCTTGCCATTGCTGTCCAGATGATTTGTGCTTTTCATTACAGCAATATGATAATAAAATCAGAGTCCAGGGAAGGAAAATGACAGACAAAAGCAGACGCTTGCCAGTAGTGTAGAGTAACAAAGTCCCTTGCTCTGTCTGGAAATATAAGCCTTTCACATCAGAAGAAAGCTATTTAGCTCATTCTTATTAAATTTATTGGGGACTTTATATGGGTTTGACAGAATGATTCAGTGAAGCTGGCTGCTGCATTTTTCTACATGTATTTTTTTTCAAACACTGAAATGGCCCTTCAGGCAGTAAACCTGGCTTGAGTGGTCAACTGCAGCAATTAGTGGGACAAAATAGGCAAAAGATGCTGAGGTCTGCAAAGCAATTTCTTTGTTTGTTTTTAATCACACCTTTCTGGTTACACACTGAAAATCTGAGAACATGTCACTAGGGAATTCAAGCTCTGTCACTTTTCTCTGTATGTGTTAGGAACTATACTAGAGAAAAAAGAGAAATAACAAATATTGCATGATTAAATAGTATGTGTAGAGAGGAGAGGCTTGATCTTAATTTAAAGCACAGTAGTAAAAAAAATGAAATTAAACCAGGGTAAGTTGTTTGGTGTTTTTTTTTTTTCAGTGGAAAAGAGGTGATGTCCATCTCACAACAATTTGTCACATTCATTTACAGGAAAAATACAGTAGTGAGAAGCATATCAGGGGTAAAACTGTGAGGAGGCTCAGACAGTGCTTGGGAGGGATGTTTAATGAAAGAGGGTATCTTCATAGGCAGAAACAAAAGAAAAATTTGTAATTTTTTTTTTTTTTTATATCCTGTAGACCTTTGTAACGTTTTGGCAACACCTTCCCTGTCTAAAAAGCAGAAGAACACCCATTCCTGGCCAGTGCCTACCATGAAGTGTGAGGAGCTGACATTGCAATACGAGGGTGGGTGATCAACTCCTTCCTCCAGCTCCATCTGATGCTAAAGTCACTCCTGTGCTTGGGCAACACTTCAGCTGAGTGGAGAAGAGCGAGTGTGGGAAGGCTTCCTGGGAAATAGCCATGTCTGGAGCCGTTTGCAGCAGCAGAGACCATCCAGATTTCCATTTGGTGCCTGCCTGTCAGGCCCTGCCTAGCCCCTGGGCTTGGGTGGTTTGTTAGGTGTCATAAATGCTACTGGAACAGATGGACATTAGTTCAGGCAGCCGAGACAACACGTAAATTATGTGGCTCATAAACTTGGTCCAAGTCCATTTGCTGTCAGTGGGAATTTTGCCACAGACTTGGGTAGGGGGTGGATCAAACTCAGCTTGAGTGGGTGTAGAGGAGCAGGATTTACAGCTACCTTCTTCCAACACATATCTGTCAGTAACTAAGGCTGCAGGGATATTTTATCACCTGTTCACCACTGCACTGGGTTAATTTTCAATGCCAGGCAGGGTGAGAGAGCATCCAAGATCACCCAGCTGGAAAGATGAATTAAAAGAGTAGCCACCAGCCAGGTCTGGCTTCTGTATTTCACCCAGGACTAGACTAAGACTGTCCTGCAATGTGCAGGATCAGCACTTGTCACTCTTCTCCAGCCCCAAGGGAAATTGCACCCCCTGTCCACCCATTGTCCCCTTCTCCCTCCCCATGCCCTGGAGGCACAGCCTGGTGTAGGAGGGCTCCAAGCTCCATATCCTGTTTTATCTTCTTCAAATCCTGTAATACCTATATAAACAAATTATTAATGTGCCAGCTCATAGCATGGTGAGAATACATGGGCAAAACAAGCTGATAAATGTGCAACAAACACAAAACACTGAGGTTGTTTCCCCAGTCCTGGTTTTAAAGGTGTCCAAGATGAGCACCCAGACAGTTCCTCCAGCAGAACTAGTGGGAGTTCATCTGAACTCAGCCCCTTCTCTCTCCCTTTCTGCTTTTACTTTCTTACCTTCAAAATACAGTCACAAGTACGGTCTTGTGAGGTTTAGGATAAACACAAGAAACAACTTTTTCACAGTGAGGGTGGCAGAGCTATGGAACTGGCTGCCCAGGGGGGTTGTGAAGTTTCCTTGTCTGGAGACATTCAAGACCTGCCTGGATCTGTTCCTGGGCAACTTGGTCTAGGTGATCCTGCTCTGGCAGGGGGTTGGGCTAGATGATCTTTCTAGGTTCCTTCCAACCACTAACATTCTGTGATTACATCTGTTATGACACTGATTGCCTGGGATGTCTACAGCTGCAGTGGGTTTTTGAGAAATTAACTTCACACTGATCCTCAGCACTCACAGGTTCTTGAGAAGTGTCATTTAAGGGAGTTTCAGGTACTCACAGATTAACCCAGGGCAGCTGTGGTCAATCACAGAGAAACACTGCAGGAAGGACTTAAGGAGGGTCCTTTCCTGTGTTCAAAACAGCATCAGCTGTTCCTTGTTTAACATTTGATCACACTGTTCTGAAGATCTTCAGCAACTGGTTGTTCTCTCAAGGTAAGCTGTTCTGAGGCTTTATTACCTTTACCACTGGAATGTTATTTCTAATATTGAATTGAATCTTTTCTGCTGGAGTTTGACCACATTATTTATGATGAGCCTTCATGACCACTGAGAAAAAAAAAAATCCCTTCCTCTCTTTATCAAACTTGTATATATTAGAGAACATTCATCATAATATTTGACATGTTCTTTAGGCAGACAGCTCAACTTTCAATATTTTCTTGCAGATTGTATGTTTTTAGATCACTAATAATTATTGTTGTTGTCATCTTAATGTCTTCCTGGAAGTGTGATGCCTAAAACAGAGTATTATTATATTATTACATTGAGGCTGTACCAGTCATCACTGGTGACCAGATCAGAGGGATGACTCAGTCTGTGGTGCAAGCTGTTTTCCCAATCATATATTCCACAATGACTACATCCCTTTTCTTTCTGACAGGACACTTCCCACTAATAATTGAGCCCATTTTTTTGAAAGGCTGCTGCATAACCCAACCCCCTCAATCTATGGCTGTGATTAGTCCTGCTTGAATTTACACCATTCACTTGCCTTTACTGAGCTTTATTTTTTCAGACTATTTTTCTAGGTTGTCAAGATTGATTTGAAATTGGCTATCACCCTTCTGTTCTTCCCAGACTTCTGCTCTCCTTGAACCACACCATCTAGGCACTTGATAGTCTGTATTTCACTGCCCAAGTCATTAGTGAGAAGCTGAATAAAATCAGGTGTGGGACAGGCTCCTGCAGAGTCACTCTCCCTGTGAACTACAGAAAATGCTCTGGGCACATTTATTAACCAGTTTTGTACCAAACCCATCACAGCTTCATCCAGGTCATGTCAGCAGAAGGGATTGAGAGCATTTCTTGCCCCTATAAGTACCAATGAGCACTTCATTGGCATGTGCTGGTGTGGATTCAGGTCTCGTGAGACAAAATTAGAGTTTGGACCTGGGACCTCATGGTGTTTTTGAAGGTCCAAACCATTGACTGAGACGAGAGACCTCTTCCTCTTTGAGCCTTTATTATCTTCTGCCTAAATTGTCTGCTGTTTCTCTTCCTATGGCAATTCTTCAAGGGAATCAATTTTGAGACAGTTCACATGCAATGACTGTGTTGTAATACAGCAAAGGATCATGGACAACTACAGACAACAGCTGGGCATGGTTCTGGGCACTGAAACTAGAGACTGGTGGCCAGAAATGGGGATTTAGCCTTAGTTTTCTAAATTTCTGCTTGTGTAACTACTGTAGACAATAAGGACCTCCAGGTAGGGTTGTATCGGCTGAAGCAGTAACAGAGGCCTCCTCACTGGGACTTACTGTATAAGGCAGCCAAGAACAGTTGTTTCTTTTGGGTTATTTTATGGTACTAAACCCTTAAAACTTCTTTAAAGACATGTAGATGTGGCACTTAGGGATGCCATTTAATGGTGGACTTGGCAGTGGTAGGTTTATGATTGGATTCTATTATCTTAAATGTCTTTTCCAACCAAAATGATTCCATGAGATCTGAGAGAACACTGTTACAGCCAGCAGAATGATATCTTTATGAATTATACTACTTTGTTTTTTGTGTATTCAGGAGAAAATAGGAATATTTCTGTAACTGCAACAACTTCTGTGATGGAGAGTCAAACTTGGTGCAGTCTGTATCTATGCTGTCTGCTTGGATCAGACTCTGTGGTGACCTAACCTGTCAAATATGCTCCATTTCCCATGGAAAAGGATTATTAGTTGGTTCACTTTAAAAACAAGCCTGGAAGCAAGTGAGGCTGCCTACAACATGAACAAAGAGCCAGATTTTGTGTGGGAAATATCAAGGCTAGTGATCAATAGCTACAATTTATTCAAGATTCCTACCAGAGTTACTGCAAGAAAATTGCTTTCAAGAACTGTAATACATCAGTAATTTCAGCTGCATTGCAATTGAGGCATCTACAATCAGATCCAATCACTGGAAGGTTTTTTGAGTTTGATTATTTTTATCTCTTTTTTTCATAATGACTGTAGCTGGACTAGCTGAAGAAAAGGAGAAAACTGATTACAAATTGTCATCTGTAGAAGACAAAGTCTATCACAGTGGTAAATAAAAAGCAGAGTGTTTCAGAAGCAATGGCAAAGTTGTGAGATGATCTGTGAATACCTCTTGGGTTGCCAGTGACACATCAACAATACATGTTTCTCTTGTAGATATTTCTCCAGCACCATCTCATAAAAACATGACACTGTGAATTAAGAGAAATGGCAAAGGGAGAAACAAATCAACACAAATTGAAGTGTACTATGGGTAAACAAGGCACTAAGTAAAGTGTGAGCATCAGCTGACATTTTTGAGCACTACCATTAATCGTATCTATTTTGTATTTCACTTTAATGTGATTATTTCTTTCAGCTACTGACATCTACTGAAATTTTAGTAAGCATGAGATGTAAATAGATCACTGCTTAAGCATGGAAAACATCCCTGTAGTAAGCAGTATCACAATTTATTTGTACTGAAGGTAAAAGGGCAGAGTGAAATATGGAGGCACTTGCACTATTTCATAGCCCTGCCATTTGTCATTTGCCTGTTGGATGCTAATTCCCAAGGCAGCTTAGTGGGTCTGTAGACTGCAAACAGGAAATGATTCTATTTACATAGAATATACCCAGGGGCAGCTGTTGCTGAGTAGTGAGAGAAAGGGAAGCTTCCATCCTTGCTTGACTTGTGACTTTTCTGTGCCTTGAGAAAAAAAGCCTTTGCTCTGTTGCTGCAGTGTGAACGTACAGAACATGTTTTCATCCTTATCATGCAAGAATTCCAGCACCAATGTACATAAGTTTTTGTTCCAATACAAAAAGAGGTACATATTCCTTTTCCCTGATTCTACCTTCAGACCCAATTACTTGCTCCAGAGTACAGCTTAAAATCTGTACACCAGCATCCTAGGGTGCTGTAAGGAACAGTGCCGTGACCTGCAGCTCTTCTGTCCGCTCAGTGAAGAGCAAAACCAGTGCTGTAATTCTTCCAGCTCTGCAGCACTTGACTTTCCCTTAATGGCTGAATTACTCCCTTTAGTTAGGCTGGTCAGGTAGAAAGCTGGTAGTTCAGACATTATAAGTCTAAGACATTAGCACATTAAGACAGTTTCCCATGGCTTTCTACGGGGCTTGCTTTCTACCTAGAATGATTTTCTACTTGACAGGTAGCCTGGCTAACTCAGATAAAAGGTACACATTTCCTTGAACTCTGCCTTGCTTCCTTCCTTAACCATACTGGAACATGAGCTTAATAGGACTAATTTGATATTTAAACTTGTTTTTCTTTGAGCCATGGGCTGTAGGGTAGGTGAGGGCTTCTCTGTGTCCCTCCTGAAGGCTGTTTGCAGAAGGGAAAGTAACATTCATAAGTAGCCAAAATTGGTGAGACCCAACCACCTCACCAGCCATGTCTTTTGGTGGTCCATCTTGAGATGTCAGACTCTGAGCTGGGAACTTTATCTTCCTTTTCTCTGTCCTTCAGCTGCTCACATGCTCACCAACATGGCCCCAGGGCTGAGAATTTGCAAAAGCTACAGGAGAGCCCACCTATGCTGTTGTTTCTGCATTAACCCTCCCCAGCAGCTATTAACTACTCAGTATCAAGGCAAATATAATATCAATAAATCATTCTTACATCTTGTCTTGCTGTTCTTTATAGCTATAGACTTCAAAATAATGTAGTGGTTTTTGTCTTCCCCTCCTTCCCCAAATAATGATCATCAACAAGTAAAACCCCACAGGGTGTATGTCATTTGAGATGTGACTTGCTTTGGTGCAGAGATGGTTCTTGGTCTGAAGTTCTGCTGGACCTGAATGCTGCCTGTAAGAGCTGTTCCAATAGCAGGATTTGTTTCCTTGTTCCTTGTAGCACATGGGCAGCAGCAGGAAAATGTTTTGCTGTACTTTATTGACATGATACAGTTTCACACTCTGTTCAATTTCCTGGCATAGCATCCACTTAGACAAGAGTGGATACCTTTAGCAGTGGGAAGATTGTGTCTCTGAATAAAATTATGCATGAGAGTGTATGTCAGTGCCAGTATGTCAGTGCTGTAGGAGGCCTTACACAGGCACCATTAGGTTTGCTTGTTCAGCCAGTCTCTGCTTCACAGAACCTGGTTTATCTCAGCTTTACTAAATGGTATTTTATTAAACCCAGGTTTAGGAAGTGAGCTACAAAATAATTTAGCAAGAGCACTATACGCAATGGACTGTGGTTGTGAGTCAACTGGGATGGCTCCAGGCAGGTTTTGAGGCCTCCCTGCAGAGCTCTTCCTTGGTGCTCTGCCTCCTTTTGAAGCAGATCAGCTCCAGGATAGGGTCACCCATTGATACTGTGCTTCCTGTGGAGTTAGCTCGGACTAGAGCCACTCTTATCAAGGACACTTCTTTGATTGAAACCCCCGGTGTGGTGGTGTTTTAATTCCATTGTAATTCAGCCTACAAATTCAATCTCAAGCTCTTTAGGAAAAAAAAAAAGTTCCTATAATGAAGATGGTTAAGATGCTTACATACATACTGTGATAGGACAACAGACACAAATGGAACACAGGAGGTTCCACCTCAACATGAGGAAAAACTTCTTCCTGTGAGAGTGACAGAGCCTGGAAGGGGCTGCCCAGAGAGGTTGTGGAGTCTCCTGCTCTGGAGACTTCCAAGACCCACCTGGATCTGTTCCTGTGTGGCCTGCCCTGGGTGATCCTGCTTTGCCAGGGGAGTTGGACTCGATCTCCAGAGGTCCTGTCCAACCCCATCCATTCTGTGATTCAATGAAAGGGGCAGGAGGGAAGAAAGGCATGAGAAGGGGAAGGGAACTGTGAAGATAGGTGAGGTCAATGGCTCCTGGGAGCTTTATGGTGTAGAGCAGCATGGGAACCTGCCAGCTGCAGATGAGAGATCTCCCTGATGATACACTTCTGCAATGAGATAAATCAAGTAGTCTCCTGATTTAGGAGGAGACTCAATTCTTCCTATGTAGGCTGCTCTTCTGGGGCTTTTATGGTAAGGAGCATAAAATAGCAAACCAGAGTTTCTTTTTTTTTTTTTTTTTTTTTTTTTCTCTCTTAGGAGAATGCCAAAGGAACCAGGCTTGGTAAAAACCAGTCTCTCAGGCTGATATGTTGATTCCCTCTTGCTTGGCCATTTTATTTGGTGTTCCTTGAGCACAGTCAGGACTCTGGCATCAACTGGGACTGGCAAATTCATTCCAGTCCCATCTCTTAGGAAGACTCCATACAGCTCTAAGTGCAATAGGTTTAGAACAGAGCCCAGACTTCATGCACTCCACTAGGGAGTTTTAAACACTAAAATACCAAACCAATGTCCCCTTCCCAGTGCCAAATGAGGAGCATCATCAGGGTAAGGAAAATATCACCACATCTTTTTTCCTCTTTTGTATTTCCTTACAGACCTCCAAGCTGGGCTCTGTGATGGTACTCGGTATAGGCAGTCATCTCAAATTCTGCTGCAGACTTACAGAAATGATACAGAAAATCTCATTTCAAACAGAAGCTTTCTGACCACTGCTGCTTTGACAGCATTGTTTTATTTTCTTTCTCTGCTGCTGGCATCATGCTGTGCAGCACCTGAGTGGGTGGAAGGAAAATAGAGCAGACAGGTGGCAGATTTTGAAGGAAAGAGGCCTTGGGCCAGGGGAGACATGAGGATTAAAATCTTCATTTTTGTATCGTTTTGTCTCTTTTACTTCATGAGCCTTTTACATTGTTGCTATCCTATAGTCTGTATTGTCCTGTAAAGTGCCCTGACTGCTGTGCTGGAGGCTGATTAGAGGCTGATTTGGGGAAAAGTGCCTGTGGAATAAAAAGACAAAACATAAAAAACTGCTGAGCCTGTCTGAGGAGAATAAATCAACTAAATCTGTCTTGTAAAGATAAGGTAAAGTAATAGCAGATGGCAGATTTATAGTTTTATGCTGGCTTTACGTATCACCTCAGAAAGGGGCTGGTGATGAAATGGTTTTGTTGTTTGTATTTTTTTTTATATTACAATAATTAGCAGAATGCATCTTGTCATTAAAAAATCCAGCAGGAGACACAGAAAGTTACAATTAAACATTCTCTTTATTGGGGCCTTACTCCAATATGGCACAAATGATAAATGCTCAGAGTGCCTATCAGTGCTGCTAATGAAAAGAACCAGAGTCATGTTTTACACTTTTATTTGGATTGAGATCAACAACACAGATAAGATACTTTGGTCAAACACAAGAACAGATTGCTATGCTGCTCTTTCCTGGCTGCAATAAGCAGGGTAACATGGGAAAAAAAAAAATTAAATGCTGGCTCTCCTGGAAAACCAAATGTAAATCTTGGATTGGCACATACAGCTAATAAACACGTTGTTTGCACTTAGCACTTTAAAACAGATTTGCACATGCAAGATGTAACCAGGCTACTGATCACCTTCATCAGTGTCCCTGTACTATTTTTACTTTTTAAGCTCTTTGCTTACCTCTTTCCCAACAAGAAAAAAAATAAGAAAAAGATCTGCTGCTCTACTCAGTATTTCAGTGATTAATCTGCTGATTTTGATACTTCTAGCAAAGGTTCCATTGAAGTCCTTCCTGACAGAATTGGTATCCCACCTATAGCTTGACTTGCACCACTATGCATCGCAGGTAGCAATGGAAATCCACTGAAGTGAGGTTAGAGGTCTGCCCAAAAGCTGATGAGGAGAGGTTAATACCAAGCAAAGATATAGTAGAGGGACTGGTGTGAATCAATTTCTTACAATATCAAGAGTCAATACTACTACCACACAAATAATGACATATCAATAATATATTGTACAAGCTTATACAGCAACACATGTTGATTTGCAACATTGTACAGTTTAAATCTAAAGTGCACAGCCTCAATCTGAGGTGACAAAACAGTACTATCAATATAATAAAGGCAACACAATTACAGACACAATTTATTTCCTCTTCTTGTCCTCATGATATTACATTGAATCAATACTCCATTTATCTATTTTAGATTAAATTAAAACCACATTGCACTTTTTTCCTTTTCAAGTATTTTAGAGACAGCAAAACAATATTGCTTTACAAACAAAAGTTGGCTATTTAGGCAAAGTTAAAACCAAAACTTCAGTAGGGTTATAAGTAGACAGGCCCAAGCTGCAGAACTCTTACCAACACTTCCAGATGTTGAGGGGAAGGAGGATAAATTTGTTTCCATGCCAGAGTCACCACTAACATTAAGGAATGATGCAGCACATGAATTCTGCCCATGGTTTCTAAAAAGGCTGTGAGTCTCCACGTGGGCTGTTCTAGGCAGATGTAGCCTTATCTCAATTTTTATTTTATTTTTTTTTCTGCAATTTCAAAAGCTGTTGCAGACAAGGATGGAGTCCAGCACTGGGAGACACCTTTGACAATGCAGTTTGTTACTTAGACCCCATTCCTGTCACTCAAATTACAATCAATTTAATTTAGGCCTTGTCTTGTAGAGCTGTACATCTGTAATAAGTCTTTACCCTCTTACTGTAGCTGTGAGGTTTCAGGCTATCTTTGTAAGAATTTCAGTCAGTTTTCATTTTCAGTGTAGTTTTGGACTGCTCATAGCAGAAATGGTCATGAGAGAAGCATTTATTCAGACATGTGACTTGTTTTTGGATAGGCTTTTTTTACCACAGAACACAGAAATCATCCAAATACAACCTTATTCCAGTCTTGGTTAGCACTGTGTATTGATTGTGCGTCTGCTTAGTTAGGCCAAGGGGGAAACATAATTAGGAATAATAGTATCCTATTGTCGTACTGTAATTGATCTTATTAAGTGGTTTTAAGAGCTGCAGTACTCTTGAGGTTTTTCAGTAATCAACCCTTGAGATGTACAATCCATATGACATGGAGAAATGAGGTACTGGCACCTCTAAAGAATGTAGTGTGTGGGCTTCTACTTTCAAATAAGCAGTAATAAATATTTGAGGCACCTCCATCAAAAGAAAAAGAATTCTAGTTAATTTTCAGCTTCTGTCCTTGCAGTTTTATAACCCATAAAAAATAAAAATATATGGTTTACAAAATAGGATTTTTTTAATATATATATTTCCCTTTGTAAAACTATACCTATTTAAATACATTTGAAGTGTTGCTATAGGTAAATTAGAAATTCTGTCCTAGTACTACGAAAAAGGCAAAATGCTTTTGCTTTGAAACACACAGCTTGTATATGCTGCTTCTCACCACCCCCTCCCACTTCCATCAATTTGATTTTGTCATCATTTTGGGCAAATTTGGCATCATCGAGTCTGATCGCTTTGAATTTAAAGTAGTCACTGTGTTAAACCTGGGGGTAAAATTTTAAGTATCTTCTGTTCTTATTTGTTTCAATGCAGCTTTTTGTGCAGCTAATTATTAAGGAGGTATTCTAAACCTCAGGAAAGGACTTTAAAGGAGCCATGTTTCTTGATTTTAAACTGTACTCTACTCCAACGCCACAATATAGAAATAGATTTACTTTGGAACAAACTACAAATACATTCGCACAGTTTGTGACAACTTAATTGTCTACTTAGAGGTCCAGGAACAGACTTTCACACCCAGTTATTATAAATCTTGTCCCAGGCGTTCTATTTCATCAATCAGGAAATCAATGTCTTGGTGAGTTGCTGCAGGGTTTGAGATGACCATCCGGAAGAAGTTCACTTTGTCTCCCAGGGGTTGATAGCTCACCATGGTTGTGCCATACTCCATCATCCTGGCTTTTATCACTGGTGCCACCTGGGGTGTAACAACAAGCAGGGGGATGATGATTATCATTATTTTCATGATATTCATTATTCCCATCATTCTTGTAAAAACAAAGTGTGGTTTGTTTTTTTTAAAATAAAAACAAATTAAAATGAAGAGCTATAAGAAGCAAATTATGTCTGATATTGATAACATTAACCTCCATTAAGGAATAAATGTCTCATTGAAAAGACATTGGGTTTATCTTGTTTCTTTGTCCTGCTCTTAAAATCACTGCAGAATTTCCTCCCCTACTTGCTCAATATTGGTGACAGGGAGACAGTAGCTATTTTATGTAGTGCCTTACATGTTACAATCCTTTTCCACCTGCCTTTTATGTGCCAGAATAGCACAGTATTGTCGAGCTTTTTTTGCAGTTGTTGAGTTTAGCAATCACAGTTGACAGCAACTTCAGTAAATATACACAGAGAAAATCAGTGCTCTGGAGATGAGGCAAACCCAGGGGACACCAACCTGGGGACAGCAGACTAAGGTGGTGCAGAATTGCAGTAAAATGCCCACAGAGATGTCATTTGCTTGCATATCTCAAGGTGACTGTGCCCTGGGAGATGGTTTGGGGATTGCCTGCCTGCAGGGGTTTCACTGCTCTCTGTGTGATGCCCAGCAGGACACCTCTTACCTTCATCAGGCGGCTCGTTCGTTCTTCATTGTCTTCCATGCCACGCAAACTGGGAGGTATGTACCAGAAGCAGACATTTGTGTGCTGAGGCTAAACACAACAATAATGGTTTACGCTGTAAGAAAGGCTCATAATATCTCAATTGCATTTAAGTTCGTGCCTTCCCTTCCTCTCATATATCATGTTGTGACAGCAGTCAATGGTTTTCATTATTGTGGTCCACTGAGAGTCATCATCATTATTAATGCAGAAAAGATAATTTTAGGCAATTTATTCCCAGGGTGTAAGATGTGGAAACGCATCATCCAGCTGTGCAAATATATTTATGTCCTAATGAGAGGCATCTAGATTTTTGAGGTGCTATCCCCTCCAGAGGCTGAAGAGATCATGTGGCTAAGGCAAAAAGTCTATTATAGATAAGAGGTGAGGCTTTTGTTACATGGCAGAATAATACAGAACCTGGTTCTGTAAACGGGAGTCACAGGTGGTGCATGAGGCAGCCCAAGATTTTCTTGCATTTAATGAAATTTATTACTTGTCAGTTTAATTCATCTAGCTGCTGTATTTATATGCATGCACCACAGTGCCTTAGCTAGTTCAACTTATATGGGAGCCCTAAGTAAAAAGGCATAAAGAAGAGGCTGGGTGACATTTTATGTAGTTTTGCACCTCCCAAGAGTTGCCTCTCTTCCTATTTTCCCATGTTCAGGTGCTAAATATGTGAGTTACAGCAGCTCCTACTGCTGCCAGTTCCTTTACTCATCACCAGCCTCAGTGGACCTAATTGAGTGATGATGTATGAGATGGGGGCAACAAATCACACAGTGGTATGTAGGTATGACCCTGTGATCTGTTTGAAAAAAATAAAGGGATCTTTATCCTGTTCTGCAGAGCACTTGGGCGTTCACTAAGCAGTGGCTACCAGTGAGCAATGTTCTGAGAGACATATAACTAAGGCAAGTGCTGTTGACCAACAGGGAAAAAAAAGTTGCAATACATACCTTTCCATCAAACACCATTTCATACCCTTCTCTGTTCTTTATTTTATTGTATAGGTATTCTGCAAGTTCCAAGCACTTATCAATTTGTGCTTCAAATCCTATGGTTCCCTTTAGAGAGAAGAGGGAGAAAAAAAATTACTCTCTGCTCTGTGAACAGAAAGAATGAAAGGACCTTGCAGCAGTTGCCAAAGCATCAGCACAAGTCACCTCTCTGAAGTCTCTGTGGGACAGCTCAAGGATCTGATTCTACAAGGCAAGGGACACTCTGCTAAGCAGAGCTTGTTTATTTCTACCTCTTGCCACTATAGGCACCTTTGCAAAATAAGCACTGGGTGCTAGCTTGGTTCTCAGTAAAATAATGTTAACTTCTTTGCTGAAGGTTGCCCTCGGCAGGTTTTGCAGAGAGGCTGTTTCAGGCAGCCTGGACTGGCACAGAGTGTCTCTAGAAGGTGTGGGGTTCCAGTCATGGCAAGACTCCTGTTGTTTTCAGAAGAGGAAATTGTAATCTTCCAGAGGTGATGTGCTGGGGGCTCTATCAAAAATAATTTTTCTTTTTTAGTTAAATGTACACTGTTTTTTAGAGCTTTTAGGTATACTTTTAGAGCCTGGCCTGATGCCTGTGAAAATGAACATTTTGCTTAGATACTGCCCTACCTCTGTAGTGTTCTTCTCTCTTCTACTAGACACCATATAAACTCAGAAGCTGTGTTTTTAAGAGCTGCAGCAAATCTTGCCTTTTCTTTCCTGGCACAAGTCACAGTCCTCTCTCTCTGACATCATAATTGTTCCTGCAATCACCAGCTGTGATGCCACAAACAAAGGATCCAGCTTTATGAGTATGGAAGGGGAATAAACAGCTGGAATAGATAAACCGTTTAAGAAACACACATCCTATTTTGTAACCTTAATATTACAAGTGTGGTGTGAGAAGAGAAAAAGCAGTACAAGGCATATTGAAAAAGTGGGGTTTAGAAGAGAAATGTCTGTGAGTAATGGATGCATGTCCCTGCTAAATCTGTTCCAGCAGTGCAGAACTGACTTAAAAGCCCATGTCATTATCCCTCTGTGTACTGAGATTTGAAAACAGGGTAGAGCTAGCACAGCCTGAGGGAGAAAGGCTTGGAGTAAAAGAGAGACATGTTGCTAAAATTGCCTGCCACTCTGGAGACCTCAGTTAGCACAACAGCTCTTGCGACCACAGAGACTTGCATCTTCCTTTACAGACTCCTACACCTCCAGCTACATTAGATGTCTGTTTCCAAATTGTTTTCAGAGTTTTAATGAAGCACATGAGGATCTTTAAGGCTTTCTGGAAATGAAAACAGTGATGTCATCTCCTCTGAACAAACCTGAGGCGACTTGACATAAGAGATTGCTAAATAAGTTATTCCATATATTTATCCAACGTTCTACAAATACAGATGAATTAATCATTAGAGCTTGCATTTGCAGATTTCCTAGAGAACAGATTTTAATCGGTTTTCCTCTACTCCTTCAAAAAGATGACTTCGGATATACTGCATGCAATGAAGCTTGGTATTCCAGTCTTCATTTGCCATGTTTATTTTCTGAATGTCATTAAAACATCTTTTTATTTTCAACTACATTCCTAGATACATGATTTATGCAGTTAAGACTCCTACAGTTACACAAAGCAAATGGTATGCTCGGCCATGGAGTTCATTTCAAAATCCTGCGTGCTGCTTTGAAGCTAAATCGTTAAAAATATAAAAAACTCCAGAAAATAATGTTCTTTCATTCACGTTATACAAGAAAGTCAGATCAGATATGTTCTAAACTGATGATTATGGAAAAAAGCCCTGTATTTGGCATGCATTATTGTAATGCAAACACACTGCAGGCAGTCCTACCTTTGCCCTCCACATCAGCCAGAGCTTGAAGACATCAACGTGCCGGCCGCATTGCAAAGCCTTGTCTCCTGTGTCGTAAGACAGGTCATAGTGCTTGTCTTGTTGGAAGAGGTAGGAAGCATGCATTTGATTGCAACTCTGCATCAGCCCCTTACAGAAACAAAGGCACAAAAAAAGGGTTCTTGGCACTGGTTGATTGATGTTTTGAGAGTTGCTTTGGGTGAGAAACTACAAACACCCAAATTCAGTGATGGGTCTGAGTGCAAAAGGAAGGTCAAAAAAGGGGCAAAACCAGACTTAGTTCACTGGACTAAGTTTTTCATATCCCATTCAGTGCCAGGGACACCTTAGTACCTGATTCAGCAGTCCACTCCCAGAGTAAAGGCATTTAAAAACAGAAATAGCTGGACTTTGTAATCATTATACATAAGTTTTAGATGTCACTTTTTATTCTTTGTTCTGTTTCCTCTTCCTCCTTTCCTTGGAAGGGGTCTTTTATAGTTGAGTCAGACTGAGCCAATTTGGTGACTAATCTAAATAATATTACACTGCTTTTCTAATTGCTTTGGTCTCTGAAATGCTGATTTTCATTATTTTCTTTCTCTGTAGGCACAGTTCCTTTCTGCAAAGCCCTCAGCTGCAGATTGGATGCTTAAGTGGTATAGAAAACTTTGAAAAGACAGATGACCATATGGCCTTTAAAAAGCCAGTTAGAGATATTTCTGGGTTGCAAGATACCTTTCTAAGAGGCAGCTTTGTGGGAGGGCCAGAAGTCAAAAAGGTGAAGAAAGCTGGCTCGTGAAAGTACGAGGTTTCATTTTTAGTCTTTTAAGTGAAATGCAGAAAGTCACATTCTGGCCCTAGTTAAGTCCTCAACCAAGTTTAGAGACATACCTTAGTGTTGCCTAAAATGGCAATTTCCAGTCCAAGAAGAATCAAAACTTGGCTGTTTATCATCAAGCCTAGTCTTTGTGTGTGACTCAAAACTGAGATAGTAAAATGAGAGGGGAAAAAAAATTACTTTTTCCTAATCTGAGCCATCTGTTCTCACTAGAGGTCAAGGACGGTACTGACTTGAGCCAGGCAGGATTTGTCTCAGGGAACTGACCCAGAGGGCAAATAAAAACCATCTTCTCTCTCCCTAAGTGCAATCACTTTGTATACAATCTGTTGTACAGCTGTTAGCAAAACAGCAACCATCTTTTTGATAGCTGGTCTAGTAAATGGTGGTTGTATAGCAGCTGTCCCAGTAACTGATGGTTATATGAAAATTACAAGCTTGAAGGGTAATTCAAATTGTTGTACTAAATGAAATGTCTATTTTTTATTCCAAGTGAACTTAGTATTCCGTTTTTACTCCATTAGTATTCCGTTTTTACTTCCATGTGCCCCAAAGTGGATATATGGATATATTTCACACAGGTGGAAATATCTATCATAAAAGTTTAGACAGTGTAATGATGCCTAGATTCTGGACCAAATGCTGTGCTGTACATATATGACACCATTCATCCCAAGAGGACTAGAGTTTGCCTACAGATACATTTTATGATATGCAACAATGAGTAGGATTACACAGCTACTCATCCCCAACTTAACTATGCACATTTTGAATGGAAGGCCACAAAACTCTATAAAGAAATTGCCACTGATTGGATCTGTAATTCCTGCTAGACAGCTGCTCTAATTCATTTTGCAGTCACAGCCTGAGCACACAACTAGATGTCTATTTCTCAGTTTATCACCCTCATCACATTAACAAATATTAGCTATGACACAGTTATGAAGTAAACATCCAGGATTTTCAGAAACAAAATGTCAGAAGGATTAGAGAAGCAAGTATATTGGGACTTACCTCTTCTCTTACTAGCAGGGCTGAACACTGCAGAGGGACGCCCATCATCTTATGAGGGTTCCAGGTCACTGAATTGGCCCTGGAACAGCAAACCACATGAAACTCAAACATTATACTATGGTGATGAAAACATGGAGACATTTAGAAATAATTAGAATAATAATGAACATGTAGCAATGTGCAGCCTTTTCTTTTTCTGAGCAACAAAGCTGAAAATAATCATGGCTGATATTAGGAAATCAGTGCCTCCACAAGGGACCTCATCCACTCCAGTAGGTTTTTGGATGACAATCCTGGCAACTTACCACAGGGTAATTGCTCTATCCGCTAAATTTAATCAGTATTAAACTTTCTGGGGAGTCATTCATACTTTATCAACATAGGGCAAATTTCCTAAAAATGTCCACTTGACTGATGAATTTTCAAAGGTCACACAGCTGATTAAAGACAAAGATAAGGCAGCTGGCAAACTACCAGATTCCCCACTCACGGATCCCAATTTCAACAAGTAGCTCACATAGGCATTAAAAAAATATCTTTAAATATTTCTTGGTACCTCTAAGTTTCTGAGTCACTTGGAAAACCTGGTCCAAAGCAACTTTTCTCATTGCTCTGTGGATGGTAAATTTTCATAGCTCCTTAATTTTAGTTTGGCTGTGGTAACTCACATAACTGGTGGACTGGGTCCAAAATTACCACAGTATTAGACACAGAACTGATTCAACCTTTCACAAAAGAGTCTGATCCTGCCTCCCTTCAGGACACATTCATTGCAAAAATAACTGTCATCCCAGACCTTGTGAACTAACAGGGTTCTGTTGCAACACAGCCTACAGAAAAGGCATTTGGGACTGTGGCAAGGGCAGAATGGAATATTGTCCAGTTGTTTATTATTTTTGTCTTGTGTTAGGTTTGACTAGCTATTTTTTAATTGCTATTATTACATATGATGATTAGCTGATAGATGTATACATTAGCATCCTATTTGGCAGGCTGTCAAGAATGAGTAGTGCACAGGATTTCATGGAGTGCAGTGATTTTGAGTTTTGATGGTATATATTGGTATAAATCAGTCAACTGAGGCATTTAAAAACTGAGAGGACCCAGGACAGACTTGCAGGTAACACTTAAATGAACAGAGATGAGCGTGTTAGAATCTGGCAATATTTTCCTTTGTCAGAGTTGGAGACAGCACTAAATATTTATGCAAGTCCTTGTAATTCCCTGCCAAATTGCTTCCACTCCTTCAAAGCAAGCAGCTCCAAAATCCACATGGACATTGGGCAGCACTTCTGTGCTTTCTTCTTTGCTATTTAAATGGAACTGTGCAAGTGCCTGATACAAAATCTGTAGGGAACAGTCTTCCAAAGACAACATCTGGCCACTTGGCTTGGCTTTTTGAGTATTTGGCATCTTTTAATCAGCTCAAAGTCCATCATCTGATTACAACACCCAAAGGTAATGACTCTGAACTTGCATTCAGGTCTATATATTTTCTTTGATATGAAGCTTTTTATCTGTGGCTATGCAGAATCAGACAAATTCTTTAAGAGACTTCTAGGCAACAGTATTGGTATGGGTTTTCTCAAGCAAAAGGATTATTTACTGACACTAGCCAGATGCTAATTATCTGCCTAAAACATTTAATTTAGCCTAAGGTCACTTATTTCCTCAATTACAGCCCAATTGCACAGAGAAAAAAAATCAATTATATAAAATAAAAATCCACCATTTGTCACTTGTTATCAGTTATTCTGGGCTTCAGTCATCAGTATGTGCTTGAAGAAATTGCTGACTGAGACAAAAAGTGAAGAAAAAAGGCTACATTCATCCACAGATTTTTTTTTAAAACATCTCATGTTTGTCAAAATAACTGAGCAGCAAGCACCTATGTGTTGTTTTGGCTGTGGGTTACAGATAGAACTGAGCTGCCTATTACCAGAAGGAAGTGCTCCTTTTAATGCTGCCTTCTTGTACCTCTCTTCTCTATCAAACCAGCTCCAATTCTCTTCTATCTAGACCTGTAACAACTTGGTTGTACTTGAATAACTACCATGAAACAGGAATGTCTATAAAACCTAAAAGATCTAGTTAGTCTGCTCTAAACTTTTACATCTGAGATCTGGACAAACTGAAATGAGTCACTTTGTCCATCAAGCAGAGGAACAGCATTGGAAATGACAAATTTCAGTAATTGATTGCCAAACATATGGAGGTGGTGCTTATTCAAGTACTAGATAAAATCCAGTCGAGTTACAGATCTAAAGTGCGTCATTTGGAAAATTCTCCATTATAGATTCAACCTAAACTTCTCATTCCAGCAGAATCTGGACAGGAATTTAGGAAGCAAAGTCTTTTTTTTTCCTAGCTCACTGAATATGTGTCCTTTTAATATACAATATGTAAGTCTGGAGTGCTGGAGGCAGGCTGAACTAAATCAAACTCATAGAACCACTGGCTGCTTTCCAAATTTTGCATGTTTTGCAACGAGAAAGGAACTGTATCATCAAGGAATCCTCCTAATCTTTAGGAATAGGATGAGGGTTGTTTGTAATTTTAACTGGCAAGGAATAGCAATCCCATTTAGAGGTAAAACAGGCAGAAGGAAGAAATAATTTACTCTCAAACAGCATTAGCTTCAGAAAACACATGAATGTGAGAGTGGCTGCATTCAGCCAAGTATACTGTCTCTAGTAGGTGTTCTAAATAGGTGCCTGGGAAGAAAATAGGGAAAGCAGATACAAACTTTAAATACTCTCTGAGCTCCCACTCATTTGTGGCTCACAAAATCCCTGAAAGGCTTTTGTCTTTCCCCATACACAGGTAAAAAGTTCCTATGGCAAGGAGTTCCACAGCTTATCTAAAAATTTCAGTATAAGTAGTTTTAAGTTTAAGCTCGGTCCTTCCAGACTTTGAACTGGATGTATTTCATCTGTATCTGTAATGGTAATGAGTTTATGACTACAACTGTGTGTATAGCCAGGCACAGATTTACTGAGAAAACATCATTAATGCAGCCTGCAGGGGGGTATTGTCTCCAGAAGTGACAGAGCAGTGATCAGTGACTGCCAGGACCCTTGTCCAGACTGCAGGTGCATCCATCTTTTATATTTTAGCCTACAAGACCTCCAAGATTAACTTCTTAGAGAAATGCAGTTGCCAGCTCATGCTGGATGCGGAATCAGAGAATGCTGCAGGAGTCACTCTGGAGTTGGGAATGTATGTTGGAGGGAACAGGAAAGTAAACAAGAAATGTCTGATGTTTGTGCCACACTAGTGTAGCACTAAACAAAGGCACTTAGCAGTGCTGCTTCAACTGGAAGGACAATTTGCATAATGTCCTCACACTGTATGTTGGAGATAACATAGATTTGTATTTATATTTATAGCCATTGCTATGGTAATCAGGAGTGTGTTAAAATGCATTAAATAAATATGTTTCATTAACATTAATAAATCATACCTTTCAACGCCATTTAACTTCCATTTGTGTTTTCTTGACATCAGGAGCCCACCACCCCATGCTCCCTAGAAGACAAGATAGATTATCAAAATGAGAGGAGAACTCTGCTTTTCTCCATGATGACATCTGTGCATTCACATCAGCTTGGGGTCCTTTCTTTTTCCTTGCTGCTGTGGCATGTTCCAAAATGACCAAGCAGATGGGGTCTGAGGCATTAGCTGTGATAACAATTTTCTTCTGGTAGTCTGGAAGCAGCAGTTTATAGCCCACAATCTAAGTGCCCACCTTTATCATCTGCTAATCCCTCTCTCACCACCTCCTCTGACACTGACAGACTGGGCTGCCCTGTGCTGTAATTAATGACTTGCAGAGGTGCTCCTGGGTAAGCTGCCTTTTCTCTTTAAGTGACTAAGAGATGATAACAAACCATACTCGAGTTTTCATCCTATTGAATATATATATATAACATATATCTATATATAAATATATATAACATACTTGAGTTTTCATCCTATTTCAGATCACTACTGCTTGCCCCCTGCTCATTTACTTTTGCTCCAAGAGGTCTGGGAAAAGCAGGCATTTCATGTGACTGAGAAATAGTTGAAGGTAAATACAAATTCTTCCTTTGAATGGGACTGATTCTGGGTGACACAGTAATCCAAAAGCAGGAATCCCAGCCCTATGGAAATTCAATTTCCAATCCTTTTTGGAGAAAGGATTTGCAAGAATGACACAAAAGCTATGCTAGGGCTGGAAGATGGTCCTTCAGAAAGATTTATTGGCAAGAGCTCAGAAAAAGCTAAATAGCCAATCTGATATTTTTTTCTAGCATTTGCATTAACCTGTTCATTTGGGATACTTTACTTGAGGCAAATATAGCCTTTTCCTTATGTATTTATTTTGTACCTGCTGCAGAAGTTGAGCCAGTGCTCAGTATGATTCTTATGTATTTCTTCTACTAATGGCATTTAGAGAGAAAGCTGAAGGCCAAAAGCACTCAAACTGGGTCATCTCAAGTGTCCCAGTTGCTAAAAGTATTGCACAGTGACAGTTCCTAAAACATCCCCCTGATCTGAGCCTTTCAGAGGAATGGGATGCTGGATTGGGTGTTAGACTTAATTACAGCAACTAAAAAAAAAACCACCTAGTTTTGTACCAGACGACACAGTCCAAAATGAAGAAATTAATGCTAGTGCACCTTGCAATCCAGCTGCCCACGTAGGGTGGTACTTACATCCACATGCATCCAGATTTTGTATTTCTTGCAGATGTCTGCAATGGCTATGAGAGGATCAAATGCTCCATACACTGTTGTCCCAGCTGTGGCACTCACCAGAAAAGGAACAAATCCCTGCAAGAAAGCACAGAGGCGTTTGGCAGGTTCGGAGAGCTCAGCCTGCAGCAGCCCCAACTCCTCTTGTGCTACCTCCACAGGTGTCTCCTAGAGGCATCCCTGCCTCATTACCCTGGTTTTCTTTTGGTTTAGACCTAGTGATATTATAGTTTCTACCTTAAGGTGGCAGCAAACTTCCAAAGCAACAACTTCTATTTATTAGCATGCATGAGACAGACAAGGGGTTTGTTTGTTTGTTTGGGGTTGTTTTTTTTTGGAAGCAGAAAAGCTAGTAAACTTACTTTTTGTTTGGCTTCAACAATTCTTCTTTCGAGGTCTGATGGGATCATTTTCCCTCTGGAGCAAGAGAGAATTATATCAGAAATTTGATCTTGAAATCAGCTCTTGCTCTTACTTAACAGAAAACCCAAAAATAAGGAACAAAGTGACTATTTTGCCCAAGGCTTATGCAGCTCTGAGGAGCACAGAAGACTCTGCCCATTAGTCTGAGTTTTTACCCTAATTATTTTGTCAACCAGTTTGCAACAATGGAGAGAGGTTACCTTGTAGCCACCCCAATTAAAGACTGATGCTGCACCATGGAGCCTCCTAGTCCTGTTTGACATTACACTCCTGGGAATATGCTCCAGGCTGCCAGGGAGAGGCTCAGCCCTGGGTCTCAAGAAGTTCACTGGGAGCCAAATCCCACGTTCTCCTTTCAGCAGCCACAGAAAATGCCTGCTGAGCTGCATAGCCTTGTGCAGCACGACTCAGCTCTGGTGTAAGCAGTCGTCTCCAGTTTCCATCCCAGGGATGAACTGGTTTCAGGGTGATTATTTCACGGTTTGATGTTCACATTTGCCTGAAGCAGGGTATGAGAAGCAGCTACCAGTCTAAACTCATTAAATGCACTGTCAGACTCTTTGTGTTGACTATAAACTGTATTTGCAAGACCTTTAGTATGAGCCATTTACCTGAGATTCAGACTCAGTAGTATAAGGCTTGAAGGATAATTTATGAAGTCCAGAAAATTAATTAAGTGCAAGATAAAACAATGCTGATACTGAATATAGAGGTTAAGGTTTCCTTTGCTTTAGTCACAAGGGAGACTATCTCAGAAGAGATGGTACTCATAACAGCAATGCAAACATGACAGGTGCCTACATTATAGGAATAAAATATTCACTGGCTTTGAATGTTACTAATTTAGATATTTGATATTTTTAAAAATAATTGTCTTTTTCTTTCACTAAGCACTGATATCCTATTGCTATAAAAAAAAAATTTACTAAAGCTCAAAACAGTAGCTTCAGGGAAACAAATAAAACCATTAGTTTTAGTTTTAATTTTGCATAAAACACACCTGAAGTGTTTTTATGATGCTTGGACCAGAATCTGAGAGTTCCTAAATGCCCTGCACTGGTTAAAACAAGCTTCTTTCTGGTTTCTTAGCAGTATGTGTAAAGAATGATTTTAAGTTTAATGTTTTGTCTCACTTCAAGGTGAAAGAAAAAGAAATATCAAAAATCCCTGGAGCAGAAACTTTCAAGTTTTTTTTTATGAGTTTCAAAAACTAACTCATAAGGAAGCTACTGACACAGCCAGTTCCTGAAGTCTGATAAACCAGTGTAAGATTGCTGAAGATGAGAGCACTACCATGATCTATACCAACTGCTGATGGCATCCTGTATACTCTCTCTGAGCTGAGCACCTGATGATCCTCTTCTATGTATCAATAAAAAGAACTGTATTTGGCATCTTTGCTTACCTTTCATCACATCTAATCAAAATCACACTATCTGTACCAATACCCAGGGCTGCAGCTCCTTTCTTCACAGAAAAATGACTCTGAAAAAATACATTTATTATTAATTTATTTATTTTTTTTAGTTATGATTTATTACCTACTTTAATATAAAACACTACACTCTTGCAAGCACTTCAGCAGGTAATCCCACACAGGAAGTAATTCTATTCATAGTCTTTCTGGAAACTGATCACTGTAATTTGGGGCTTCCTATCAGGTCGCTACAGTCAATTAGAGAAACAGCAAGCACTCTAATCTGGATTTAATCCTGGAATATAAAATACACAACTGTGGCTGATGATGGACCCAAATTCTCTCCTTAATGCATATCTGCGACTCCTATTGATTGTAAGATTCAGCTATGAACCTGATTTACTGAAACAAACAGTTGTCCTGTAGACAATTCCTTTAGTTTGTGGTGTCCAGAGTTATGTGCTTCTGCTGTGTAACTTCTGGCCAAATAATATACTGAAATAAGATAGGAAGCCTAATTGTGATACCGTGCCAGTGAAAGATAGTGAAATAACTCCCACTTAAAAACAGATCTACTGCAGTTGAAAATCAGAACGGGGCTATTAGACTATTAGTTACTCTGTATGTGCAGGATAAAATGTGGAAGTTATATACTGGAGTGCAAATCAACCTAATTTTCTCGAGCTCATAGGACTTATTTCCTGAGACAGTGTTGGTTTATAATTCTAATTCAAATCCTAGTGGTTATGATAATGAAATCATATTATATCAAATAATACCACCAAGAATATGATTTTGTATTAACTCAAACTCAGCTGTGACAGTATTGGCCAAAGTAATTTCAACTACAGATTATTACACTGTTAAAAGCACAGGTTAGTGCTGTGCTCAGATTAGATATGGAGTTTTTCTAGCTGAAGTCACAAGGTGCTAGGAAGTATTTATACATTGACCATCACAGGCCTGCTCAACCATCACACTGATGTTTTTCATGGCATGCTCTTCATTTCATGAGATTGCATTTTTGAACAAGTACATTTCCATGAGTTTCACCAGCCTCACTGAAGTCAGTGGACTCTTCCCAAGCACAAATGCTCTGTAGGTTAAGGCTTGGACTGTGATCAGTCCACAAACCTCTGTACATGGAAGATACTGAAGACTCTTCCCAGACTCACAGGTCTCCCTGAGCCTCATGGTGCAGCAGAGCAACTTTTTGAGCTCAAGAAGGAGGTTACTGGCATGAGGAGACTTCTTATAAATTCCCAAGTTTAGGATGTTATTTTTGAACTGTGCAGAAAACAAAGCCAGAATATTGCCAGCATAATGACAGTTCATTGAGATGCTATAGAGCTACAACTGAATTCATATACTATAAAATATTTACCTGGTTTTTACTCATGTATTACACAAACTGATGGGCAATTATTGGGCGGTGCAATATGGAAATACAGGAGTGAAGAGTCACAGATATTTCATTGGACTTTAAATCAATGATATTACATTGATTAATTCTGCTCCTTATTCCGTACTAGTTAAAATAGATTTACCATTGCAATTTGTTTTTCTAATAGAAAACAGAACTATTCAGAGTGCTTTAAAAAAGAAAATACAGATTTGAATGGTTTACTATGAGGAATAAAATTAAGTCCATGTGCTCAAAGGCATCCACTGGAAAATGGCCAAGCTCAGCTGCCTCATTGAGAAGTCTCATGGCACTGCTAAAACAGCACTGGGGGAAAAAAATTAATATAGTGCTGATAGCTCAGTTGCCTGAAGGCTTTTTACAGACTGAAGGGAACTCAGCAGTCAGGAACAAAAACAGGTTTAGGGATAAACTGAGTAGAAATACAGAAGTCTATGCACAGAAGGGCAAATGAAATTACAATTTCTAAACAAACTTTGAACATGAAATTGCTCAATCTGTGTATACAGTCATATATATATATAGATATAACTGCTGCTATAATTTTGTGACTCAGGGTAACATGAGAGGAATTATTCCAACTGCCTGAGAGGCTCTGAAAGAGACAGGAATAAAGTGAAAATGGAGAAAAAAAAGTATTTATTTATTTTATTTCTAAAATAAAACTTCTCTAATGATGATGAATCATTACATTTTATAGGTGATGACAACCTTGTATTTTTTTGCCTGGTAGGGGTTATCCCTGCTCCATGCTATTCTCAGCTACTACTGGATGCCATTTAAGAGAGTGGCAGTTGATCAGGTCAGAATCACAAGAAATGTGTTAAAATTCAACAGGATTTGCCTTATAAACAACAGAATGAACTGAAATATTCTGAGAAGGCAGCTCTCCCTTTCAGCTGCTCTCTTTCACACTGAGAAAGGGATATGCTCTGCTGAACACTCACAGCAGACTACAGCTGATGCACTCAGACTGAGGAGGAGGTCTTCATCTTAGAATTTTCATTGTGTTTGAAACAATAGACTAAAATAGGTTTTACAGCTGGCATCCATCACTTTTACCCCTCTGAGTCAGGATCTCTTGCATCAAGTGCAGTCCAGAGGAGCTGCCCTGAAGGGCACCATTCTGCTCCTGCTCCAGTGCAGATGAAAGAACCACTGCTGATGCACTGGTGAATACAGAGGACTGAATTAAGGCCTGAGTGCAAATGCTTCTCAGTAAAATTACATCTTGGCCAAGAGAGACCCAAGCAGTTACAATGCACCTCACTGTCAGTGGTGAAACAGAAATAAACAAAATCAGGGTAAGAGGGAAGTCACGGACCTACTGACCAGCTTGGGAAAGATCTTGCTGGGAACACACATAGGTGGAATAGTCACATCACCTATTTCAGGCACTTAATGTAGGTTGCTTATGTCAGGAGGCTGATCTCCCTGTATCATCAGTGTATAGAGGTAGGCGAACCCCTCCCAAAAGTGAATTAGAACATCTAAATTGAGGAATATTTTGGCTCCTAATTTGGATGCTCCAAGTTTCTCTCCAGAGGTGCTTCTCTTCATTAGCTCTGCAGAGACTGAGGCTCCTAATTTAGGAACATGATGCAGTCCTAAATTAGGAAGGGAACTACTTAGGAGCTATGACTTACTCCTCCCTTCCCCTCTTCCACACCAGCAGCTGAACCTATCGTGGTATCAGACTGATTCTGATTACAGTAACATTGGCTACAATTGTGGTACAGCTCTATTCATTCGTAGTAATGGAAGCTCTAGAGAGTTAGAAATGAAAATAAGGTTTGGCCTATGATGCCGAAATTCTTGTCTGACAATTGTTGATTTTGGAACCTTTGCTTCTGACTAAAAAATATTGAGACAAAAATCTCAAAGTTTCTAAACACAGACAGTAACTTGAAGCTTTGTTTACTATCATGCCACACATGGGGAAATTATTGTATCCTGCTTATAGTCTGCTTGTTCCATGGCCTTTTAAGAGCATCCAGCTGTGGCAGAGAGAAACCAGAATCAGGCTGGGGAGTCTAAAAGCTAGTAGAAGATCAGCATGATGTGCTAAATTAGATCAATGACATTCATGTATCTTAGCACCTCTTCAGGTTCTGCATGACATTTCATGTCTAAAAAGGGATTGCACCTCTAGGTCTCTGCTATTTTGAGGGTTAAACCCTCATTCCCTATCATTTGGGTAACTAAGGGTTAAATATTCAGGTAATGTGGTTTCTTAACTTCCCTAGAAGATGTGCCATTGCATACCTTATAAAAAAAACTCAGTTGAAGAAATGACAAAACTGCAATTTCAAGATACTTAAAAAATATAATGTATTTCAGATGCTGTTCTACGTATTCTCTAGTATATTTGATTTTGAATGTTTAATTTGCTAAGGGAACTGTTTCTTCCCTGGCATGAAAACACAAGAATTAAAGCTGATTTCATTATTTTGAGAGTGGTAGAACAATCTGGTTCATTGTTTAATATTCCAGCACTATGAATACAATGGAATTCTCTCATGATTAATAGATTTTGTTATTTTAAATAATCATGCTGGACCTTATTTGCAAGAGTTACTAGGTCTGTAACTTCCATATGAATAATGCATGTCTAGCTGTATAACCAGCTTTGGAGAGTTGCTGCTCATTTGTAGAATATCCTTCCCTTTGACTGTTTTGAGGACAGTTACTCTGCAATGTGGAGCCCACAGCTGTGTATCACATCTCATCCTACTGCCATGAAAGGCAACCTCAGAGGGATTTCCTCCTAGACATTTCTGGTTGTTTTTCAGGGCACTTTGCTCTTCACACTCACACAGAATGGAAACACATTTTCTGACAAGTCCAAAAGGCAGCCAGGAGAATTCTATTACCTAACATGGACAGTATCTTTCTAAGCCTCAGCCAAGACAGGGTCCTTTCTGGTTCAGCCCACACAGCTGGAGAGAAATTTAGAAGGACACCATGAAGCCCAAAGAGAGCTCACATCCCCTCTTGAGTATAACCCTTCCTCTCCCCATTCCTCCTGCACTTGTATTCTCTACTATAAGCTACAAGGAGTTTTAAATGGCCACAAAGCCAAAAGAATCCCCCCAGTAGAAACAGAAACATGACTTCTGTGTAGTTCTTAAAGAGCAAAAACCTCTGTGTTTCTCCCATGAGGACCAATCTGATTTATCCTGTGGCCACCTTCCCTCCTCTCTTGCATTTCCAGATCCTGTGAATGCCTCTGATGAACCTTTTGCTCAGAGGCAGAATCCCTCAGTAAAGTCCAGTTCCCCACCAGATACACAGCATTTCCATACTACTATCTTCATGTATGTTATCACTCTTTGATTAAATAACAGTAGGAGTGGTTTCAGCTAGAAACACTTTGACTCAAAGTGATTTTCTGTTCTGCCAGAGTGACCAGAACAAAAGACATTCCTGGCAGAAAGTGATGAAGCCCAGTGATGAATTCTGATTGTTTGATGGGGTCCTTACCATTCATGGTGACATTTAAGTGAGAGCAAAAAAAAAGGGCAGGAGTTTGTAGACCCCCCTCCCCCTGGGTTTCAGGGACAGATAACCCTACAGCTCCTCCCTCTATAGAGCAAAAAACTTGCCCCTTTGAATTTTTCAATTCCCAGTGAAGGAGTAACAGAAATTCAGACAGTTGTCTACAAATTCCCATTCAGCTATTTTCTTCATCAGAAATTCATACAAGCAGATGTAACAGATAGAGGAGAAAAAAAAGAAACACATACATGTTCTGAAGTGAAGGCAACCAGTCTGGGAATAGCTGCCATTCCTTTTTCTTTAACTTCTGGGAACATCTTGAAACGTGCAATCAACATAGCATACATGTTAGATATGGCACCACCTGGAGTCCACAGTAATATACTGTTACTTTTTCTATGCATTGTAACACCATTGCAGAACAAACGACAAATCTTGCTAAAGTTTTCCTGACTTTAATGGGAATGTTTCTGTTTCGTGGCAGAAACCAAGATTCTTCTTCCTCATGCTCCTCACAGCTTGGTTGTGTAATTACAGGATCTACCACACCCAAGTAACATCATATGCTAAAAGTATCACTAAAATAAAAAAGAAAGTGGGGCTTGCTTTCATCCTCATGTTTGCTACCACTTGTTCTTTAGTCCCCAGTCTTATCTTTCCATATGTCATCACCACATAATCTCTACTCTGTTCCACCTCCCAAGCAGATGCCTCCACAAGGAAACTTCCTAAGGGGCTGCCAAGTGCATCCTAATCTGTACCCTCCTCTCCTCTCTCAAATAGGGTGGCATTTAATGCCTTGGTTCTGAGGAAGCCAATACAGTGAGTCCCAACAGACACTATCTTTTGGGTAACTGGAATTGAGGGAGGGAAGAGACAGTAAAAAGGGTCATTCTAACAAATATTTATCTTTTTATTTGTCCTTTGATGGGAACAAAGGGAGAATATTAGTTGTCCCTAACACTAGGCTTAAAATCACTAGTATACATTGACTTAAACACATTTCAGATGGGTATTTTACCCACTTCAAGATGGGTATCAGATGACAGCTCTGCACTATTCTGTCCTCATATTTCAGTTGTCAATGCATAAATTAAAACAAGCATTTATTTTTTTTCTTTTTGAGATTTTGACAAACAGCCTCTGTATACATTGGAACAATGTTTGATTACATGTTAAGGCTGCATGAGCACTATGGGAATATAATGCAGAACATGAGGCAGAGTCTGATTACTTTTACATATGTATGCACACAAACACACACATAGACATGTATACATAAAATCCACCAGTTTTATCCTGTATGTATACACTATATATATATATATACAAATAAATCATATGTTTATGTTTATGTGCATATTTTTATATAAAGCAAAGGTGTATTTTCATTATGGTTTTAGGGTTTTAAATGAACAGGTCAGAGTGCAGCTGATGTAGAATTTAACTAACCCAACTTTCATCCATCTATAAATGGAGTGAAGAGCACAAGACATGCACTTCCAGAAGATGGTTCTGCTCATCCTAAAGTAGCTCTCTGCAGTAGGTGGGATGACTTGCCCTGTGGACACATCCATCTCTCTCCCTGGAATATGCTGCTGTAACTGTCCAGGATAGACAGACAATGCTTGGACAGCCAAATTGAGGTAAGATAAAATCCATGAAATCAAGGTAGCTGATAACAACTCTGAATCAACTCTGCTGATAGCAGTGACATTACACTATGTTTCAGCAGCAGGGTATATAGGTGCTGACAAATTTAACATCTTTTTGACTTTAAGATTTCTGTTTAGCCCACTGGAGATACACATATACTGTTTCATAGCCCACAGAAACTGTGCCTTTCATTTCTAATCAGCATCCTAGCTCTGCTTTTGCAGTGAGGCGTCCCTTGCTCTGGGCTTCCCCTGACCTCACTGGCCCTCCTGTGAATCCAAGGGAAAATGCCACTGAGGGATGGCACTGCTGGCATGGAGGTCAGTACAAATTGGTTTTTTCCTTTCCCTTTCAACTATATTGAGACGTATGAATATATTTCTACGTTTTTTTTGAAAACAACAATATAATACATTGAGAGATTAAGATAAACGCTCAGGTACCTGTCCCTAAAAAAATGCAGATGTCATGTAATGGCTGCTGTTGATGACTTAGATGACTGAACCAAGGTGTCAAGGTTGAAAAAATTTGGCCTATCTTGTCATTGGCTCAGTGTCAAAAGAATCAAGACTGAATTGTTAAGTTTCTTCAATATCAAGCAGGATAGTAGTATTTATTACCTAGCCATTTAACCTTAAGTTTATTAATAAACCCACATTCTGTCTTTAATTTTGCAGCTGTGTTTACACCCATGGTTAATTGCAGGCAACCAAACACACCTACAGAATTTGGAGAACCTAATCAGGCCTTTAAGCTTTGCATGTATTGATCCTGTATATTTCATTCCAGGGAATGCAGGCAGTGAGAACCTTTTCTCAGTGGTAAGGTCTTCAGCTGAAGCTGTGACAGTTTGAAATGAGGAGACAACACAGAGATTATTTCGATTATCACCTAAAAAAAGCAGAACCTGCACACTGGGCACTGCTGCCTTAAAAGAGCTAATTAGAAAGATGCACTTTGCACACAGCAGAAGAAATTGCAGAGAAATAAAGGCTGAGAGGGGGCAGCAGTGCAAACGGGCAGCACTGCAGGCACTTGCCAGCCAGGGAGCCCGTTCCCACGCAGCCTTCAGCTAGATGAAGAGAGTTCCCACATCTGACACACCAGCAACACCCTGGCACCCCAGGGCAGACAGCGACCTCTCACAGACCCAGGAGGGGTGGCAGACATGTTTTCCTGACTCATTATCTCAAGGTTTGCCAGACTTGGGCAGACCTGGTGCATGCACTGAGACTGTCACCCCTGCCCGTGCCCAGTCTCTGCCCATGAGGTCTGGCTGAGCAGCACTGCTATTGCTCTTCTGCTCCCCGTTATGTCGCTGACCAGCCCAGCAGGGCTACTGTGACTCAAGCATGCAAGGTGAAGAACCCAAGACCATCTGTACTGAGTCAGGTCAGGGTCTGGACAGTAACCAAACACTTTGGCTTAGATCCTGGGCTCATGATGCACATTTAGATGTTTCAGGACCTCTAAGCACTACAGTAAAAGCTGTCAGAGCTTTTGCTCTCAGTGCTTTTTAAATAAAGACTCATCAAGAAGTAATATAAATTATTCTTATCTTTTTCTCCACCTCTGTGGAAAGACGCAGGACAAAAATCCTGGACCACTTCCCCTGCCTGAATTCAGACTTGGAAAGCTGAAAAAGAGCCTTGCCTAATCTTCCACACAGCATGAACTTTACCCTTTCATGCTCTTGGACAGATGAACATCCTAAGCTGTTATCAGTGAGGCCTTTCCTTTGCTCAAGTCCAAACACCCTTTTCCTCTCCATTAGGCAAATCAACTTTCTTTCCAGAAGGGCTCCTTCCCCATCAGCTATCAGTCTGTTCTCATTTGACAAGCCAAGATGCTATGAACAATGTAAATTCTTTTTGCAATTTGGTGAGATAAGATAGGTCAAATTTTTTAGTAATGAAATTCCATGGTAAGATAGAAGGTGACAGAGTGTAAATCAGAATACTAAGTGAAATGATTAAGAAATAAAACAAAAAAGCCTTATCAATGTGGTGTTTGTCAAGAGTTGATGATTTCTCTACACTTAATCACACTCATTTTTTGCCTGACTTGCCTTGAAGGAACCAGGTTTCTGAGGCTTCAAGGACTCAGATTTTAAGTAGCCACCCAAGCACTCCCACCAAGCATAACAGGCTACAGAAAGCTAACCACAGCCTGTAATGTTGCTAAGATATTACCACTTCCAATATAATTACTTAAGGGGATGCTACGTCTTTCCCTCTCTGTTCCAGTTTCCCCTGCAGTGACTGAGAGCATCGTTGTGTTTCTTCCCTCCATTGTTAATACAATAGTCTTTCCATTTCATATATAACCCATAAAAAGTGGGGCAAAGCAAAATTGCAAGGCAAACGTCTCTTCTGATTATGTTTCCCATGTGCCATTACAGATGCTCATAATGCAGTGCAATTTGCTCAAACAGACCCTCATAATCACATCCCTGAAATTCATAAACATGCAATACTTTATCTCAATGAGGCCACTGGTGGGTTATTAGCAAGTGTCCTCTCAAACATGCATATTTAATTATGTTTACTCTTTAACTACAGGGGATATCATACAGCATAGTCTGAAAAATAAAGCTTGAAATGTCATGTACCAGGTGAAAATATCCCATCGCCACAGCCCCCTGGCCAGCCAATCATCTCTCTCATTTTCCTTAGTGTGACATATTCCAAAAGTACAAACACTGGAGCAATTTCATAGGTGAACCTGCAATGTAGTAATGTCCATATTTAATGCCTTCATCAACACTAACACACCTTTTTCCAATAATATATTACATTACAGCCACAATATACTCAGTTATGTTTCACAGTACTGCTGATCTGATGTCAAATATCTAGAGGGAGAAATGTTTAAGGTGCTTGAGACTCCATTTCCACCCATTTCAGTGAGGCAAATCTTGCCCATCTCTTTGGGGCTCAAAGCTCTGCCCTATATTCAAGGCCTGCTGGGCACATCCAGACCTTCACCTTGCAAAATCCTGCATGCACACCTGGAAGCACACACATCAGCAGTCCTGTTTGTGAGGACAGGACAATGCATGAATCTAATCAAGTGCACAAAAATGCTTCCTAGTCTCAAAGCAAAAAAAAATATCCCCATATTTTACATTCTGAATCTTTTTCTTACAGAAAACAATGGCTCTAACTGTTCTTAGTATGGATTGTACATAGCAGCTCTACACGAACAGAACTGTTCAACTAACACACTTTTCCTTTTGTATATTTATGCATGCAAAATGCTAAACAAAAAATATAAAATTTCTGCATATTTTTGGGAAGGAGTAGCAAAACCAACTTCATATTACACAGTGAAATTTTGTAGAGGACAGCCTACAGGACCATGTTGAATATCTTCATGTAAATAGGTATTGCAGCCATTTAAAAAGCAGACAGATGTTTTTCCATCAATAACATAAAAAGTATCCTTTCTTTCACTTCTCTACAGCAGCTAATATTTTAGAGTGTAACTGTAAAATTATATTAAATATTATTATGGGAAAAAGTCTGCTACTTACATATTAGTATTTGCTGCTGATGTCAGCCAGTCTGCTGCCAATCCAACCATATCCAATCCAGTTGAAAGTTGATTAAAATATCTAGGGTGCCCTGCATAAAATGGAAAATGTTATCAAAAGGCTGATGATGCTGAATGAAAATACTCAGTGCTGAATGTTATATTTACCTCTGGATTTCTATAGAGAAGGAAGTGTTTTCAAGGTACAAAACAAAGCAAACGGCAATAATTACGTTTCTTGGAAAAGGCAGGATTTCTTTTCTTCCTCATTCCAAACTCAGTAAAATCAGAGTAATTACACTGAACGCCCAATAATGAATTGCAGCATTCCCTATTATCCTCTCAATATGCCTTGGAAATGAGCACACCGCTGCCTCACAGAAATAGCTGTTTGCTCCCGTTAGCGTGTCACATGTTGTCACTGGATGTGGTTTTGCCTGGCTAGGTCTGAAAGGCACGCACGAGACACCATCTGAAGAGCTTGCCAGTACATATAACATCAGTGATGAATGGCTAATGATTATAATAGACAGGGCGAAATGAGAAAATGGAACATTTTGGTGGCTGCTTTGCACATGACTCAAAGGCTGCCGATGGGAGGAAGATGGCAGGGAAGGTGGCGGTCCTTGTCATTTCTTCCTTGTCAGACTGCAATTACAAATAGCCTGGCTGCTCATGATTGTGATTTTAAACGAACCTCATGAAAACCAGCACTGCTGCCCCAGCAGAATGATGCACGAGGATATACTCAATGAGCTGACAGTTCATTTACCTGGTTAAACTAATTGGCTCCTGATTTTTTTTTTCTAAAGTCCTACTAGAGATTTTTCTTAAAAACATGCCTAGAGCCATTAAACCCAGGAACCATTAAACCTTCATTTTTACTAGTTACTCCCTGCAAGCCCCTGTTAAGTTACATAATTAGTGGTACAAATTACGCATGGTTTACAATTATTTAAATGCTGTCCTACTAAAAGGAAGGCAGCTTCTGCTTGGAAAACACCTGCCCTGACCCACAGACAATGTACTTTTATTGCCGTCACAGAAAACAAAAGAAAAAGCAAGATGATTGAGGAAATGCAGACCCAGCACCAAGACAAAACTTATCTTTGGTCTCCGGTGGTCTCTTATCAGGCACGAACACATGGCTGGCAGAATGGGAATTGCTCTCCAGCTCCCACCATGCAGCACACAAAGGTAAAGTAATCGGGTTGTATGGGCAAAGCAGAGCATGGGATAAGGGCTGGGGGGTGGGTGCACACATACAAAATCCAGCTCCCTATGCTCTTAACCTGAGACAAGCCCCATGCTGCTGCCATCCACCCTGACTGCTTTTTGCACTGAGCCCTTCCCACTGGAGATGAGGACTGATACCTTCCCCTGGCCCATGCTGCCCTAAAGCCACTTAGGCACTGAGGGACACTGATAAGATCCAGTGGGATGAACAGGATCCAACTCCTGCCCTGTACACTCTTGAGTGGGGTAGGTGGTCTCAGGGCAAACATGTACCCTGCCACTGCTGCCAAAGAAATGGTGATCCCACATGAGGGCCTCTGCCTGCAGAAGACTTCTCCCTGACGATGGGATCTGGAAAGAGATTTTGGTATTTATAGCTTGGGTTCAATTTCACAGCCAGGTTCCAAGTGCGTTCCCAGATACTGCCAGAAAGCAATAGGAAATTAGGAAGTTGAAAGCTTTTGGTGAATCTGGGCCACAGGAAAGCTCAAAGAGGACAGAAAAGCTCCAGCGCTGGAAACAAATCCACACCGAGAAGCTGGGGAATAGCAGAATTTGTATTTGCAGCTGCAGTGTCTCCGTGGTTCTCTGTCAGCCCCGTTCCCAGCCCCAGGCGACAGCCCTGTTGTCACTGCTTGTTTCTTCAAGAAAAGCTCACAGCACACCTCCTGCTTCGGGAACCGCCGTAGGAACGGGGCCAGCTGCACGCAGGGGTCGGGGCAGCCGTGCCCTGGAGCAAGCAGGGTGGGGAGAGCTGCCTCATGCTCCTCCCAAGATGTTAATACAGCCTGAGCAGGAGCTGCTGCTGCTGGTTCAGCTGCCGGGGAGACCCCAGCACCTACACCTGTAACGTGTTCCACTCTGCTCAGTGCCCTTCCCTCCTGCAGCGTGGATTTAACATGCAATAGCAGAGAACACAGTGCCCCAGTGTGACTTCAACCTCACGAGGGTTTGTCCATCCATGGGACACTCTAATATGTGGGCAAGGTGTCTTCCCTTGGCTAAATGGCCATGGAAATTTGTGGCTTTGTTTAAATACAGGCTCCTCTGGGCCAGGTAAGAAGAGTGTGTGAGAGATTCTCACAAACCAGTACCCGAGTGCCTTCTGCCTGAGATGCACAGTCTGTTGTCACCAAACAAAGGGGTGACTGAAAAAGAGAATGCCAATGTGTGTGGGAGACGTGAAAATAGGAAATTACTACTTACTGGTTGGTTTGGCAATACACAATGTATTTACACATATTCCAGAGTAAATTGAGAGAGGATGGGGAAGAACTGGGGTTGAGGAACTGGGACAGCCAGGGGACAGGCTTTCCCTGCTGAGGACATGCTGTGACTCCATGGACCCTCCTCTTGAACATGCTCCCACCTGCACTTGGATTTAGGCATGGACACCCCCCAGCACGAACCACCCAGCCTACACAGCCTCAACAGGGATGCAGCAAGAAAGGCTTGGCAAAGCTAGACAGCACAGATACAGGCATGGTCAGCAGCATGGGGTTTGGCCTTGCTCACAGCCCCACCATGTGCATGGCCCGATACTGGCATCAGGACCTGCCAGGGAACAAGGCTGGAACAGCACCAGCTCCTCTCAACCTTCCTGGGATTTCCAAGACATTTTTAAACGCTCATTAAACATTTCAATTCCCCCAGCGAGCACTGCACAGGAACCACGTTTTGTATCCATTTTTCCCCTGCATTAGCAGATGTTGCCTCTTACAATCTCTCAAGCAGAATTCTTGCTGGGGGTGGATGCCAGTAGCTTGGTAAGGGGGCAGAAAGCTGTGTATTGCTCCTCTGGGCATGTCAACGAGCCATGGCATGCAAGCCACACTGGGGAGCATCCCACAACTGCCCCTTGGCCAAAAAATCAGCCATCCAGCTCCTCAAATCCCAACCAGGGATGAGGGCTGGAGCCCAAGGATCCAGCTGTGAGGATAATCTAAGCAATACAATTTATTTTCTAATCAGCCACCCAGGCCCCCGCAGACAAATGCAGCTCAGCCTCCTGCCCCAGCCCAGGAGCTGTGATGGAAAAGGCTCCTGCAGCAGGAGTGGGGGCAGACCCCCACCACCAGAAAACTCATCACATTGTCCTTACCCTGAGGGCTGTTCAAGCATTTTACTCCAAAGTGAACCCAAAGGGCTCTGGGTGTAAATCAAATCCTGAGCATTTCATGAGCCTGCCCAGGCTGGGGCAGCCACACCAGGATGCTGAAGAACGGCAGCAGCCAAGAGAGGCACCTCTGCATCCCCTGGCTGAACCAAACCCCACCATGCTGGCACAGATCACGCAACACCCCAACACCACTCCTTGGACATTGAAAATATTCTTTTCATTAAAATAAAGATGCCAAGATGGGAAAGCTTTGCTTATTTACAGGGAGGCAGAAAAATGGTAATATTATTTTAAAGGGACTCTTTTTGATACACAAAATGAAACAGGTTAATTATGTGAAACAGGCTATTAAAAAAAAAAAAGATTAATGACAATCACTTAAGAAACCCTATTCTTTCATTTTCCATATTCACAGACCCTGTGCTTCACAGCATTCTGTGAAAATACATTTCCTATGCCCTACCCAGACACATCACATGGATCACTGGACTGATCGACTTTGTTACCGTGGACATAATTTATCTAACTATTTATTCCAATATTTTACAGACATTTTGACAGCATCCGACTCATGCATGAAAAACATTCAGCTGGACATTTTCACCTCTAAACGAGGATGATTACAGAGATCCCCCACAATCTTTCCTGGGATCAGTCTGTTCTGTTCCCAGAAGGTGACAAAATCCGGGGTGGTTTTTTTTTCCACTCAACCTCTATTCACAATTCAACGTTTTGCCTCCTTCAGTAATTGCTACACATTTATTTTTAAGCAATTTCTCTGTAATTCAAATTCCCACTAAGAGCTCTCCCGAACTCCACATTATTTCTCAGTCGCAGCCGTAATTGTAGCTGCGCTTTTTGTTCGCTCCGCCGCAATTTATTTAAGGTGGCCCCGGGTGCGAGGCCAGGGGGGGCTTCTCCATGCCTGGGTGAGCCCCACGCTGCCTCCTCACCTCCGAGCCCACAAAAGGGCACGACTAAGGTGGTTTGGAGGGGTCCCAGACAGGCAGGAGCAAACCCATCCCTGTGCTCCCCAGTGAAAAACAACAACAAAAGGCTATTAAACCAATTCGGGCTTTGTTTTTATTGTTTGAGCCTAAACTGAAAAAACAAGCAACCCAAACAACAAAAACAAACAGTTCTTCAATACTCCCGTGCACAGATCTGCTAAATTCTTCAATATTTATGTCCTGCAGGTAAGGGGAGAGAGATGGCAAAGGGTCGCTCAGAGCTCCCATTCACAGGATGTTTAACTAAGATTTCGGCTGTAAAATGGGCTGGTCCCTGCTGCCTCCCCCCCCACCCCAGCCCCCC
>JANHGL010014367.1:7834-38474 GCA_024611195.1 Ceyx melanurus
TGAGGTTGGCCAAGGCTCTGAGCAGCCTGGGCTAGTTGAGGGTGTCCCTGCTCACTGCAGGGGGGCTGCACTAGGTGCCCTTTGGAGGCCCCTTCCAGCCCTAAACATTCTATGATTCTATGTGCACATATACATATGTGTATATATGTACATATATAACATCTTTTCCTGTTTTGTTTGATTTTTTTTTAAAATGCTTACTGTGCCTCTTGTGAAGATCACTCTCCTAAGTGTCTATCAGGTAGACTGTGTATCTGCCTGGTGAATCAGACCCAACAGGGAAACTAAACAGAAGAAATCCTGAGGTACACATATCACTGTAAATTCAGCAGGATTTTTGAGGAGTGTTACTGAAGTTCTGTACTTGGGTCCTTTCATATTTTTGAACTCCCATCTTTACAATTGCTGATTTTCAGAAAAGCACCATCAGATGAAAAGTGATTATTCTTTATTTTTTCCCTTTAGTAACCTGTTCTTACGTAGAGAGAGTGAATCAGTGTTTTTGGATGGGTACAGCCCAGTGTCATCAAAGATAAGGAAGGGAAAATGAGATGACCAACAGGGAACTGTGGTATCCAACAATTGTTGGAAAGAAGAGGTTTGCTTAGAAATCGCATTAAAAAAAAAAAAAACCTAAACAAAAAAAAAACAACAAAACAACCCAAGCAAATGGACAAAAAAACTAATCAAAAAAACCCCAAAGCAACACACGCACATGAAAAACCCCCAAAAAAACCAACACAAAACCACCCACAAAACAAAAACAACAAAAACCACACACAGACAAAAAAACCCCAAACAAATAAAAATGAAACAAAAAAAAAAAAAAACAAAAACAACAAACCCCAAAACACAGAAGAAACATGGGTAGATGTGTAAACCAGCACAGACTTGTCTAATTCTGAACAGCAGCTTCTGAAGGGTGGACAATCCATCACTGCACAATTAACCACATCATGCAAGTTGAATAGCAGTATCATTTTCTATCCTTCATTAAAGTGCCATCAGAAAAGTGTCTACACTGAAAATTTGAAGTGTACTGTAGCCATACCATAGCTTTAAATGAGCTGTCTTGGATACTGGGAGTCCTTGCCAAGATGAAGGTAAATTAATCTTCCTGATATCTGTTTTTTCATGGATCTGCAGCTCTCTTTACCCAGACTAGTTCATGTAACATTAACTTGCATATCTTCTAATGACACAGTTTTCCATATTTCAGATAAATATAAAATCAATTTACCTTTTTCAGTCAACCAGGAAAAAGCCAACTGCTTACGGGACAGTCCAATCAAAATGTTTCCTGTCCTTGCAAGTCCCACCAGACTTCTTATGTACCTTTGTCCCAAGCTACATGAAGTAGCAACACCTGCATGTTTATCATGTCTCCTGAAAATTGGTGCCTCATAAAAATTTTTGTTGTAGTATGGGGTTTTTTTTTGTTCATTGGGGTTTTTTTGTGTGTGTGTGTTTTTGTTGTTTTGGGTTTGGGTTTTTTGACCAGTATTTCAGTATTAGCATGGCCTGTACAGCTGGACTCCTCCATTTACCTTGTGCTCCAGGTCTTGTATACATTGCAGGATTTGATAATCTCCCATCTTGCCACATGGCTTGCTCTGACTCTAATCTTGGATGTCCAGTGATACAAGTGGGGCACACTTCTTGACAAACCACTTGCTTAGTGTGGATTTGAGTATTTTAATTTGGGAAAGGAAAGAACAATGTTTACAGGTTCTTGTAAGAGAAGCAGGGAAAAATACCATCAGAAACCAGCAAATGCAGCTCACCATTAACATGTTCAAAAATATGTTTTAACTTCATAGAATATTTTAGGCTGAAAAAGACTTTTAAGATCACAGAGTACAACTGTGTTCACATGTATGTGCACTCATAAGAAATATTGCCCCAGTATCCAAACAGATTCAGTGCATCAGTCACAAGATGCACTATGGCTTTTCTTAAACTAAGACTGCTGTCTGTGCAACTATCAGTGTAACTGCGTGATTAATTCCATCCATTCCGTGTTATTTGATGATTTCTTTATCTTAGAAGGTCTTTATCTCTTAGGCTTTCTCTGACCTACAAGAAAAGGATTTTCCAGTGCTAATTAAGTAATGTTTTTCTTTCTTTCCTATGGACTTTAAAGAATGTCACCACCTGAAAAAGGTTTACAAACTTCATCATCTTTTCTCCATCAATAAGATTCAGAGGACCAGTTAATTATATACAGGTCTCTGATAAAAAATGTTGTTGTATAGCTCCATTGAACACCTTCGCAGCCCTGAGCTGTGAAGTCCAATTGATTGGGGAAGGGTAGGAATTAATTGAGGGACATTAATGAACATTTATAAGGGCTATAAGCAATGCTATATATATATATATGTTATTGCACAGGTTGAGCATCTGAAAGAAAAAACCCTGAACTCCTTGGATGAATAATGAGGATGTTCTTATTTTCTGATACAGGTTATATCTTAATTCAGCCTTTTTTTTTCTTTTTCCCTGTTGATTATCTTTAAGTCCCAATCTTTTATTTAGTTCCAAAATAATTACTTAGAGCCTTGTGGGGCTTGATAAGCTTGGTTTTCTGTAGCTAGCAGTTCATTTTCTATTACTTTGTTAGTGAGTTATACTCTAGAGTTAGAGCCTTAGAGGTAGTAAGCCTAATTAGAGAGTTTCCTAAAGGGTTTGATGTGCTTGAGTGCCCCACAGTACAAAAAGTCTGGTAATTCCTGTGGCACTAAATCCTTGGCATGCCCCTTTGGGGAAGCAAAAACAACATATCAAGGAAATTATGCTGACCTTCTGCCTTACAGACAACCTCACATACAATATACTCTCAGTAGGTGAATGGATCCTCAAGGTGAAGAAACATGTCCCTCATCAAGGTTTGAGTTTAAATATTAATAAGTGCCCCCATACAACTCTTGTCTACAAGCATCATTTTCAGCCTCTGACTCTCTTTTAATTAAAATTCTATTTGCTACATGTAGCTTGCAGATGCAATAATTTGTCAAATTCATTAATTTGTAACACAAAAATATGTTTGATAATGTTTGTTATACAGCTTTCTTATATTTCATAATGCTGGCACAATAAGACACAATAAAACATGGTATATTGTTGGTTCCTGTACAGTTGATGTGAAAGCAGAATGTAATTAATATAAAAGACACTATAAACAAGCTCATTGCAGGAAAGCCTGCATAGTATATGCAGTGTTGCATAGTATTGCAGTGCTGCATAGTATTGTAGTGCTGCATAGTATATCATCTCAGTTTTAGAGAAAGATTATTTGATACCATTACTTTTCCAACTCTATTTATTTGTATGGGGTAGAGTGGCACAGAAACAACCCTACTTTGTGTTTTGGATTGTTGTTTCGTATAAATGTTTCAGAGTAGTCATGGTTCTGCCATATAGCAGTCTTCCATTAGCAGTTATCAGACCTTGCTTTTGAATGCATCAGCATTACTAAGTGAACAGCATTTGCTTAGTTATCTGACATTGCTCATGCCTTAATGAGTTTTGGCTCTTTCTCCTGGGTGTAGAGGAAAACTCACTTTGTGGACACTGTTTTCAATATAGGTATTTCACAATCATCATTTATGTTATTTGATATATTTTGGCATTTTTTACTGTACTACATGGTAACAGTTACTACCTTATATTGTTTACTGTTACTATAAAGTTTACTGTTTACTATACCATACATTCTTTTCCGTTACATATTGCATATATTACTATATGTAACTATCAGTTATTACTGTTACTAATATGTCTAGTAAAAGTCTAATGCACAATAAAGTCTTCTTATAAAATCTTTTTGATAGCCTATGTGGTCAATTAATTATTTTTATTAATGGCTGCAGCATTGCCACTAGCTACAGAATTACTGTTCTATATTATATTGGCAGCCTTGATAAAAATGTTCAAAACATAATATAATTTTAAGAATATCTTAATCAGAGAAAATGTAAATAGAGACATTAGGGAGCAACATCCAGCCATATAAATAAAATCTAATGTATATTCAGTAGAATATGCTTCTCCTCTTAATTCTGTCTTTTCTTCGTGTTCACAAACATCTCATGGTGAGTAGTATCTTACCCTAAAAGATGCCATGTCGATTGACATTACCTAGTTTAAGGACCAGCTGCAGGGGCTTTTAAAAGGCTTCCCAAATATATACATGCAATACTGACATCTTTCAGATGTAGCAGATAAATCATTCTATAATAAAACACATTGATCAATCAAAATGTCAGGAGAAGCAGTGAAAATCCTATGTTCCTTGGAAGGAAATACTTTATTACTAGAAAATCAATTACATTTATTTTATGAGTCTTGTGGTGGCTTAAAGATGCTTTTATTTGACCCCCTCTGTCATTAGAATGACTCACTGCTTCTCTATGATTGTGGAATTCACCAGGTATTTTATCAGAAGGTGGCTATTTTTTTATTTTTTTATTTTTTTTAAATCTGCATGTAAGCTGAATGTGCCAGCAGAATTGATTTAAGTTTACAAGTTCACATATCAGTACAAGTTTATCTTAGTTTTACATTCATGTGTAAGAGTCTTAAGTCTTATACATCCCATAAAATGTGTTATATTTCTATGGCTTGCTTTCTAGCCACAAAAGAACATAGTTGTCAAGCAAACTGAAATGAAATTCACTCTGGCATTTTAATTTCTCATCTTTATAACCTGGCAATTAAGTGTTAATCTCCCTTGCTTAGCATCATGTTACAATTGTTGTACAAGGTTGAAACAGGTTATATGTACTTATTTCTATAATTACCAGAAAACTTCATTCACATATGCTTTCTATTCAAAGCCATTACATGGTTCATTTGATATAAACCTGCCTTTCTGTTACTGTGTTTATACATTATTTTGCCTATGGGTAAGGAGAATTTGTTGTTTTCCTATCTCCTCAATCTGTCATTATCAGATCTTATGTGCTTGTGTATGCTAATTTATTTAGAAAAAAAAATATTCACAAAGGTACTGGTGCTTCCATAATACCTTGAGGAATTGTAACCTCCAGCAGTAGAAGCTTCAGTACCCACAGTGTCTCCATCACATGCCAAAAAAAAACCTAAACAAACTGCAACAGTTTTTCAAAATTGTGAATTATTTCAATGCATTAATTCAGTCCTACCACTTGGAATAAAGAATCTGAACCTTCTTATAATCACAAGAACATATTAGAAGCATCTTCCATGGATAAAGACCTTCTCTAATATGATGGATCTGCCAGACTTGGCCTTTATGGAGAAGACTTAGGTGGAAGTTCAGATTCTGTAATCATTTCTTGGGTATTGTATTTGGAATAACTCAAAATCTTTCACCATTACTGTGTGAGACTACACTCAAGGAGACATACTGTACATTTATTATTTCAGCCTTCTGGTGGGTCCAGATTGTGTGAAGTATTGACCCAGCATACAATTGTGTCGTTTTTATGCCAGTAGCCAGAGGAGGAGAAAGAGTGAGGCAGAGATGATTTCCTTCACCAAGATTCCAAGATCCTTTATTTATTAATTTACAGCTCTTTTTATACCCTTTTAACTTCAAGGTAATTGGACAAGAAATCAGCTCCCTGCCAACCACCGTATTAAGGGGATGTGCTGATCACAAGTCAGGCCACTGCTGAGAAGTTCCCTGCATGGGAAGAGGAGAGCAAACAAAAAAAAATAACTACTGTCTTACCCCAACTAGAGGGTGAATAGGGTGAAAAGCAGAAAGGGTTCTACTTTTCTATTAGCTGCAGATTTTCACAATGGAGTTTTTGAGCTATGAGACCTCTGATTAATTGGCAAATCTAGATTACATTGGACAATGGATGCAATAATTTTTTGGTAGGAATAACAGATTAATATACAGATGGACATTTAGCCTGTGTAAAACTTTCTCATTAAATAGTTCTTACAATGCCCACAAGTTTTCACTGGCTTTGAAAACAAGCCTCTGATTCTCCCCATGAAAAGTCTGGTTTAGTCTTGATCATTAAATAGGAGGAAAGTAATAAGAAAAGTATCTATTTGAGTTTTCCAAAGGTGTTCTCCAGACTCAAGTTTTGTTTAGATAAGTCCACGTTGTTTGCATAACCTCAAGTGATCACTGGAACTTCACTGAATTTGAAAGCTGCTCATTTTTGCAATATTTTTTATCTTTAATGAAGATGGCAGTTAACTATCATTTTATTCCAGCTCTCCATAAATTTGAATTAGCTAATGCTTTCTTTTTTTTTTTCCATGACCATTTTAGTGTGAAGAAGACAGAGCAAAATACAGTGAATATATTTTGTAAATAGAGATCCACAACTGCAGTTGATGTTTGTATCTTAACCTCTGTCATACACTGAAAAAATATTATATGGCCTATTCTGTGTTACTGTGACAACGATAAATAGTATTATGTTGTGTGTAAATTTCTGTGAAAAAAAAAAAACAAACAACAAAAAAGGTATATTATTGCAGCCAAGTTGTGAATAACCAGGTTAATATATAATTAATTTGATTTGACTATGACAGCCGTCATTCCACCAATCTAGGAATTAGTCACTGATTGGCTGTATGCCACTAATTAAGACATAATGGGATAAAGCAAAAACTTCAATGGCTGAAAGTAATGGGAGCAACCAAAAGTCAGCCATGTGATAGAATGTTTGAATTGCACTGTACATTATTAATATTTTAATATCTAAAAGATATGAAGTGTATGTACACACAAAAAAAATCGCAATTCAAAAGCATAAAATTTTTTGGAACAATGAATTCATGAATTAGGTATATATTAAGTGCATTCTATTGTCTGAAAATAATCTATACTATAGAAGAATTTTATTTTACAATATGTAGGTGAAAAGTTACTATATTTTGTCATTCTAGACAACACACCTCCCTAAAGAGAACTTGCATGAGAAGCAAAACTAAGCAGCTGTCCATATTTTGACAAGATTTTGAAGGTTTATTTTAATTTGAAAAGATTTTACATCCCCTGTGTTTACTTTGAGATTGAAACTCAAATTTAAGAAAACAAAGGAAACCTAAGCACTGAACTAGAAATACTTATTGATTTCAGGTGAAAACACAGTGGATTTATTTCAATCATTTTGCTTATGCTCGTTGAAATTATTCTTTAGGATCTAGCAAATGTCATAACTTTCTACAAAGCAGATCTCAATAAATTGCTAAAAAGATGTGTTTTATGAGTAGTTGCATGAAACTAATCTTGGAGAGTATCCCAACCATGTAATTTTCATTAATTGCTTCTCTCTTTAAAAAAAAATCTATCATGCTACTCTGAAAAACAATTGTGAAATTTAAGGTTTTTTAATAATACAGAAAAATCAGAGAGAAAGAGTTTATAAATTTAGCCTTGTAAGCACTGTTACTATTGGACTACAGTATGTCCTGTTTTAAACACACAGCAAGATATCTTGTCACAGCAAATGATATTTTGTTTTGCCTATTCATGTGTTGCGAATAACTACATTTTTTCAAGCATTCACAGAAGTAAGTAGCTGTGTATTTCTGTTTATTTTCTACCCTGTGCCAAAACACATGACTTTTCTGGTACCCTTTCTTTACCTCCTCATTTCAGCAAGGCTGACAGATTCATAATTTATTCCAAGTGGAAGAAAACAAGTATCTGCTATTCAAGTGACTTCTGTCTGGTCCATTATCACATCATAAATTGTGTCTTCCCTGGGCTGCCAGAAGAATGCCAATCATTATAAGAACTGGTTTACTTCCATTGCTTTAGACAGCTGACTTAAAAAACAAGTCTCACTTGTGTAATAGTAGTTCTGGACAGTAAAGTAACACAATAAAATTATTTTGCAAGTAGTTCTTTTTATCAAATTTCACTCTATTTTCAATGTTAAGAAACATTTTAACAATTGTGAGCCTGCAAACCTGGTGAATCTTGCTTGATAGTAGATTTGAAAGTAAAGATTTCACATAGTTTTACCAATACACTGGCCTCTAAAATTATCTTTTTTTTTTTCCCTCCACTTTCTTGCATCTACACTTTAGCCATACTTAATATCCAAAATGCACTTAGTTGTACTTCAGAAAGTTCTGTATAATTTTGATGTGAAGAACTCTCATGACAACCACAGGAGAGAAGTGCTGACAGGCACCATCTTGTCAGATGTCATCTTATCCATCTCCCTGGTCTGAGATGCCATAACTGCATTTACATTATTTGTCCAAGCTGTTTTTTAGAGCTTGTACTCTGAGAGATTTGATGAAACATCTTGGTAACATCTTTCACTGGTTCACTAATCTTCTGATAAGAAAGCCTTTTTATGGATATCAAATATAAATTATTTTTCTGAAAATGAAAAAAAATTAATAAGTGCTTGGCAGAATCCCTAAAGCTAGAGTCTTCTGCTATAATCAAAGTAATTAATTATGTCTAGAATAAAGGAAATGACAGGCCTCTTTTAGGGAACTCCTTCAAAATCCTACTTTACCAAAGAACAAGTCATATTTATTCTAAGATTACAAGTATTATATAAGCTTATTATTATTAGGGCTTCTTCCTTCAAAACGATGATGGGATCAATAGCCTAACTGACGTGGGCTGTGTTAATTTGCTTGAGGGTAGGAAAGCTTTACAGAGGAATCAGGATGGACTGGATCAATGGGCAAGGCCACTGGAAAAATGGCACGTTTTATCACTACTACTTCTTACTTCTTATCCACTCTAGTGTATATTGGTCAAGAAGAAAAATATTGGGTTTATAAAATTATTTCTTCATATAACTCAGCTGTTGTTGTCAACTAATTATCCACCAGTTGCTTTGAAATCAATTGTTAAGAATCCATTCTTAACAGATAGCTAAGATTTTTATATTTATTAAGCAAGTTTTACCAGATGAATATACAAGAGTGTATCAGGCTGTTAGTACATTTCCTTTTACCAGGTATTAATGTACTAGGCTTTCAGAAAAACAAATTAAAGAGCTTTTTATCTATTTTTTATAGTAGGCTGAGACTTTTTTCTCATATATTTTAGTCAATTAAAATTATGATCAGTTTGTAACAGAACAATTTGCAACTGTGATGTCAAGTCAGAGGTTGAATGACCATATGAGAATTAAATATGTGAAGTTTACATCGAGGAGCTGTTCATCAAATGTAGTATTTTCCTCCTTGTATTTATGAGGAATCTTAGCCTTGCTGTCAATGGATTCTATTTAAATTTGCCACTCATTTCACAGATAGCATGGATGGGTCTTTAGTGTTTTAGGGTAGATGGTTGGATTTCACAGACTGTAGCTTCACAGGCTTGAGGACCACTGTGAGATTTAAAGCTCCTTCATTCCCACTTTAATTTCTGTGAAACCTTTGCAATTCTCACAGGGAACATGCACCTCCCACAGCATTTTGATACCTTGTAGTGTTTCAGGAAGAATGTCTTCACAGAACTTGGTAGCACTGTAAGTAAAGGTCAACGTTTGTTGAAATACACAGCATTTCTTTCTTGAATATTCTTTTTTTTTTGTTGTTTGTGCATTCTTTTTTATCCCTCACTATTCATCTTTAAAAGAGCTTTTGCTTGCTGCTGAGAAGTAGTATAATGTTCACAAAGTTCTGTATCTCTTGTTATTTGCACACCTACTGATGTGCTTGTCTTCTGTACAGGCTCAAGGACATTTTCTCACTGTGTTCAAATGTTTCTGGTGGCTGATTACTTTGGCATTTTCCTATTTAATTTCTGGCACAGTTTCAGTGTATATTTTTACAAGGATAAGTGAAGTTTCAATGAAGTTAAATGAAAAGAAACACAAATTAATGAAATGTTCAGCTTTGGTTCTGTGGTCATCCAGCTAAGCATTAAGATGCAAGTGTTCCTGGAATATCACAGAGCAGCTGAACTAAAATGATGCAATGAACCATAGTGGTTTGTCAGGTACAGTACTGAATTATTTTTATCTTCTGTTTATAATTCTGCAGCAGCTACATTTCCTACAAGGTAACCTATATCATAAATACAAAACATAAAGAAGGTATAGAATTGAGTCAGAAGAATGTGCTACATTAAATTATCTTGTCAAGTTAGAATGTCTGTTAGATTAAATTATATTGCCATTATAATATCTGTTAGATTAAATTTTGTTAAGTTATAATGACTCCCTGTGATCTTTCTTTGACTGAATTAAACATGAATTTTCAGTCAATAGTATGTTCTGTAAGTACACAATATAAATTTTCACAAGTTTTTCATATTTTCTGATGTCTGCCTGTAAATTATTTGCAGATTTATAATAATTTATCTTGTACAGACTCAAATAAATCATACCATTCCATGGTGTTTGTAGACCTGAAAGGTTTCCTGTTTACTTTTTCTTGTTTTTAGACACTAGTGTAATTTATTTGTTGTTGTATATATATATGTATACATATATACTCAGCCAGAAATACATTTTAAACATTTATTTCACTTTTTCTATGAAATTAAAATACTCATACAGTGAGAATTTCTAAGGTGCTGATATGATTTTAATCCATAGAGGATATGATACTTCTCAAGGGGTAGTGAGTCCCCTTTAAACCAAAACCAAAACCAAAACCTGGCTGTCAAAGAAATATTTGAACTGTTTTATTTTCCTTGTTCCTGTGTTTGGTTGTTCTGATGTTCTCAACGTTTACCATTTAAAATTGTCATTGGGTTTTGCACTTCATATAATTATCTCTGATATGTATATTCTTTTCTTGATTAAAATTCTTGTCTCCTTATAAGCCTCTGGTATCACATTGCTAAAATTTAAGATATCTGCCCAAACTAGGACAATACTCTTTCTCACTACAGTTAAATAAACATAGTTTCACACTTGGAGTTTCTCTTTCCTTATCTGTGTTCAAGGCAAACCAGTCATTAAAAACACTTCAAGTTCCTGCCCATTTTCAACCCTGATGTTCTCCATTATTGTTCATTACATCAGGGTTGAAAAAAAAATTCAGTACCAAGGACCAGTTGTATCAGCTGAATGTTCACAAGTCCATAGGGCCTGATGAGATTCATCACAGAGTACTGAAGATAGTGGGTGTTATAGCAGGACCCTTTCAATCATGTACCAAAGATCTTGAGAGTCTGAGGAGGTCTGTGCTGACTGGAACCTAGCCATTCTTATTGCAATCTACAAAAAGGCTGTGAGGGAAGACCTGGGAAACTACAGACCTGTTAATCTAACCTCAATTCATGGAATAAATATGGAGAAAAATATATTGAGTACTACTGAAAGTCATTTAAAGCATAATGCAATCATCACATGGAGTCAACATGGGCTCACAAAGGGAAAGTGTTGTTTAATTAATTTCTGTGATAAGTTAATCCACCTAGTTGATTAAAAGAAAGTAGTGAATTTAGGTTTTCTGGATTTTAATAAGGCTTTGATACTGTCCCTCACATCATCCTTCTGGAAGTTGCTCAGCTGTGGGATGAGTGGGTTCACAGTATGCTGAGAGAAGAACTGGCTGAAGGGCAGGGCTCAAAGTCTTGTGGTGAACATCTGGCTGATGAGTGGTGATCAAAGGTATTCCTCAGGGTTCAGTTCTGTGCCCAGTTCTGTTCAGTCTATTTATCAGTGATCCAGGTGCAGGAGTTGAATACACCATTAGCAAGTTTGTTAGTGGTACAAAACTGGGAGATGCTATTGAATATTGAGGGACAAGAGGCCTTGAAGAGAGATCTAGATAGACTGAAGCATGGCACTATCATCAATTATACAAAATCTAACAAGTTGACATAGAATCACAGAATCATAGAATGCCCCGTGTTGAAAGGGACTTCCAAAGGTCATCTAGTCCAACCCCCTTGTAATAAGCAGGGACATTCTCAGCTAGATCAGGTTGCTCAGAGCCTCATCAAGCCTTACTTTGAATGTTTTCGGAGATACGGCCTCTACCACCTCTCTGGGCAACCTGTTCCAGTGTTCCATAGAATAGAACTTCTTCATAAAGTCCAATCTAAATCTATGTTTCTCTAGTTTAAAATCATTACACTCATCCTATTGCTGCGTGTACTTGTAAATGGTTCCTCTCCAACTTTCTTCTAGACCCCTTTCAGGTACAGGAAGACTGCTATAAGGTCTCCCCAAAGCCTTCTCTCTCCCTGGCTGAACAGTAGCACCAGGAAAGGTTTAAGACTGCACATTAGGAAGTATTTATTTACTGAGATGGTGGTCAAAAACTGGAACAGGCTTCCTAAAGAGATGGTTGATGCCCCTGGTCTGTCAGTGTTTAAGAAGCATTTGGACAATGGTCTTAATAATATACTTTAATTTTTGGTCAACACTGATTTGGTCTGGCAGCTGGACCAGATTATTATTGTAAGTCCCATCCAACTGAGTCTTTTCTGTTCTATTCTATTCTATTCTATTCTATTCTATTCTATTCTGTTCTGTTCTATTCTATTTTATTCTATTCTATTGACATTTTTCAGTCACTCATTAAAATTCTAAATTTCTAATATTTCAATCAAAATTGAATTATCTGATGAATGTAGAGCAGTCTGTTTTGGTTTTGTTTTTTGATTAAAATAGATTTGGGTTGGTTTTGGATGATTTATTTTTTTTTGTTCTTCATAATCTCATTTTGTTGTATTATTATATTGTAGGTTCATTTCAAGGGTTCTTTTTAACATCCAAATGATGCATCTGATTTTAGACAAGCAGATTACTATCCCTTTCCTTTTGAAGAAGGAATGACAAAAAGTCATCAGGCTGAATCAAACATCAAAATCATTTAATAGTCAACCCATTTATATTTGGACAAGTCTTGTGGATTTACAAGCACTTTTGAAGGTGATATGGAAATCATTATATTGGGAAAGTAGTAGTTATTGCTGGTACTTTCACTCTGAATGTATCATTAATAGCAATTCTGGGAACCTTTTTTGTTGTTTTACTCCCTAAAGGAAAACTCTGTTTACATTTCTTTCCCTGACATGAAGAGGAACAAATGGTAATGTGCTTTCCTGGTTTTAATCACAGCTACTGAAATGTCATGGCTATATACATTGACTAAAACTATTGAGCTAAACTTACACAAATGAAGGAAAATTAAATTATTTCCTTCAGAAATTACAACCAGAGCCAGAATATATCCAAGGGCAATATGTTGATTGAAATTTGTATTGAAGTGTAACAATAAAATAATAACAGAAAAGCAGCAATATGCTGTTCTGCTGGTTTCTATGAAAACACACTGTTGTGGCTGCCCAGAGAGGTTGTGGAGTCTCCTTCTCTAAAGACTTTCAAAACCCACCTGGATTTGTTTCAGTGTGGCCTGTCCTGGATTTTCCTATGTTGACAGTGGGGTTGGACTCTATCTCTAGATGTCCCTTCCAACCCCTACCATTCTATTATTCTATCATTCAAATTAACCCAAACAGAGTGAGTTTGTATCAAAGACAATAAGGAAATGTCATTAGTTTTCACATTTGTAAGAAGCTCTTCATTATTTTCCTTTTTCTTTTAAAGGATACAATAATTTATCCAAATATTAGACCAATCTAATGGATTTAGTTCCCTATGAAGGGAATCTCTTATGCCTTTGCTAATGCAAAAATTAATATAAGCTAGTAGTTCCAAGAAGCTCCAGGGATGAGGTGATTATAGTATATATGACCTTTCAGCTCTGAAGTTATAATTTGCTATGGATGCTACAATCACCACCTGAAAGGCACCCACTAACTTAATGTCAACAGCAGTATTTGTTCAGAGCAACTAACTAAAGTTGTTCATGTTTTTTCACATTAAACTACATTTTTTTCCCCTGATGAAATCTATAGTTTTCAAAGGGTCATTTAATGAGACCAGTTGCTAAGGTAATGCTCTATGTTCTATGGAGAACCTGAAAGGGAACAAATTTAGGGACAAGAAGAAATAATGTCCTGGCAACTTATGCAGAAATAATTAGAAATACATGAACGATAACTTGAGTTGAACTATGACAGTTGACCTACAACACTTTTGTGGCAAGATTGAAGCTGAAAAAGGTAAGATCACATGGATACAAAGATGTATACAAGATTCAAGGGGAAAATACTTCATAGTCATCATGGGGAAAGAGGAAATACTCATCAAGGCTTTGGAAAACATGTTTGTCTTAGATCAGAAATCCTTGTATATTATAAATATCCTTTTATACTTCCTCACACTTTCCAGAATACCCTGCCAGCTCAAGATACCATGAATTGTTCTAAGCAGGCTCCACAATTCCTCCAGGTAAACAACCCTGAGTCTTCCTGTAGTGAGTGGTAACCAGAGCTACCACAGAAGATAAAGTTCGACTCCATATGAAGAATCAAGCCCCCAAGTAGTATTATAAAGAGCTCATCTAAATGCAATAAGGTCACTGTGATGGTCAAATTGCTCAGGCTATTTTAAGCCAACAATTTGAAGTCCATTTTCAAGCACCTCAAAAGAGTAATGAATTTCCTCCAGCCTGTGATGTGTTCTTTCAGGATAAATGAAATGTCATATAAATACATCCCAGGGCTATGTTGGCTGCTTTGCTAGCAGTTTGCAGTCACAACTGACAGCAGCCTGGACCATGTTACCCTATGTATTCCCTTTAAGCCTGCAACAATAATTCTCCCTAAGGCAGGATCTGGGGTGAAAGTATCAGACCACAATCACTGCTGAGACTGTTCATTCCTTAAGCAACTAACTTTTAATTCAGGCCTAGTGGGTAGTTTCAAATACCTAGATGCTCCAGAAAATCTTGACAATTAGCAAGCTTCAAATGCAACACACTAAATAGGAAAAGCCAGATTTAGCCAGTACATATATGTATCTCTCAAATCACTTCCCATTACCCCATCCGAGTCAATATTGCCTTCAAAGAAATTTAACTCACTGTATTGTTTTCCCTGTTGATAAAAAAAATAAATCTTTTCCTATGAGACATCTAATGGATGATCCCCTGAAATACATGCCTAAATAATTATCTGTCTAGGAGACTCTTTCATACAGTGAGTCATCATTCACTATCACTATCAAGGCCTGTTCTAATTTTGAGACCCTTATTAGAATTAAAATATCAAATTATATGCCTCTGACAGCTAGTCCACCAGAGTTGCAGCAGTAATTTTGTAAAGAAAGGAAACAAAAACAAGTGTTCTGAAGCCAGAAATCTAGAATATCCAAAATTTTCAGTGCAGAGCAAAGTCAGAATTCAAGGCACAGAACATTTGAGTTCAACCCTCTTGGAGGAACTTTCACTCATTTTCTGTAAGAAGAGGAGAAAAATACTGAGAACAGTAAAGATGCAAAATATTGTACTACAATACAAACTTCAACAATACCTCCAGGGAAAGAAGAGAATGTAAGTTATTAGATATAGAAAGCAATATTTCGTTATTATTATTGTTGTTGTGGAAGAGGAGGTAGGTTTGGGATTATAGGAGTTCTTAGAGGATACTTCATTGGTTTCCTATGCAGACTAGCACAGAAGAAAAAGGGTGGATAATAACCTAACAAGAATGCTGAGTAATTTTCAGCTTCCACAGACAGCTGAAGTCAGCTTCTCATATGATCTTTCTACTCTTTGAATTGGATTTATTTTAGAAGACGGACATTGCAGACTAAAATTAGAAAAATAGCCTTTAAAAAACAACAACAAAAAAACCACACCAGAGCTTAGTATTAAATTAGTTTCCAAAAGTCAAGGCCAAAAAAAAAAAATAAATTGTAATAAATATGTTTTTTCTCAAAATATAAAGATCAGTGCAGGGAAAGGTTAGGGTACAACTACAGATGGTAAATGTGTAGCTTTCCGGCTTACACAGCAATTGTGAAAAAAAAGGAATTACACCAGCATATTTCCGTAAATTGCTTTATACTAAATATATGCAAGCTGCATAACCCAGTTTATATTTATGCCACTGTTCTCATTGACTGGATTAATTGATTGCATAGGGCTTTACATAAGCACAGCTGCTCCTGCCACTAAAGTGTCCATGAGAAGAAGCAGGAAAGGTTAGGTTCATGTATATCAATTGTAAGTTAAATAGATACAGAAACAATTGCTATGAAACACTTGGTTCCTGGAAAATAAACCTGTCTTTATTGTTTTTACACCAGTTCCTGATGTCTCTCTGCTCCCTCCTTGCATTTAAGCTTTCTGAGTGTGACCTCCATGCACACAGACACTAAAAATATATTAAAGTTTTAAATAATTACAAGAAACTTTGGGCATCTTCCATGGATATTTAGCACTGCAGTGAATGATTGTCTCCTCTGTACCATATTGCAAATACTCATATAGCTCTACCATAACAGAAATAAGCACCTTTTAAACTGTGTGATATTTAGGGAGTGTTGATACATCCTATATCTGCTCCCAGATCCCTGCACTACATTAGGTCAGTGGTTTACTATTTGCTGCCTGAACAAGGAAGAGATGAGCCCATCTGTGGTTTAACCTCTGCTGGCTGCTAAACACCATGCAGCCACTCAACCACTACTTCCCCATCACACCTTGCCCCTCACACCATCTTCTGTGGGGAGGAAAATCAGGAAGAAGGTGAGAAAAAAAAAAAAAAGGTGAGACCCATGGATTGAGATAAGGACGGTTTTTAATAAAACTACACAGATAAGAAAACAACAGTGCTATTGATAGTGCTAATTAAATTATAGACAAACCAAGAGACAGATACTATGAGGCTCTAACCTGTGCCCAAGATGCTACTTTCCCTGTTCTAGATGCACTGAAACAAGTTGAAAATAGACAATCGTGCCGTGGCCCAAACCTCCACTTATATGATCCTGGGCTGCATCAGAAGTGTGGGCAGCAGCTGGAGAGAGGGGATTCTGCCCCTCTGCTCTGCTCAGACCTCCCCTGGAGTATTGCATCCAGTTCTGGAGCCCTCAGCACAGGAGAGACATGGAGCTGATGGAGCAGGGCCAGAGGAGGCCACAAAGATGATCAGAGGACTGAAACAGCTCTGCTGTGGGGACAGGCTGAAGGAGCTGGGGTTGTTCAGCCTGAAGAAGAGAAGGCTCTTGAAAGACCTAATAGCCACCTTCCAGTACTTGAAGGGAGCTTATAAAAAGACTGGAGTGGTGCTGTTTACAAAGGCCTGGAGTGAAAGGCCAAGGGCAATGGTTTTAAATTAGAAAGAAGTAGATTTAGATTATAAAGAAGTTCTTTACCACGAGACTAAGGGGGCACTGGAACAGGTTGCCCAGGGAGGTGGTTGAGGACCCATCCCTGGAGACATTCCAGGTGGGGCTTGACAAGGCTCTGAGCAACCCGCTCTAATTGAAGATTTCCCTACTCTGAGCAGGAAGGCTGGACTAGATGACCTCTAAAGGTCTCTTTCAACCCAGACATTTCTATGATTCTATAAATGAGCTGGCTCTTTGCTTAGACATCTCACCTATGCCCAAGTGTGGAAAGGTGCCCTGGTGGGTTCTGCTGTCAACAGTGGAATGGTCAGGATGTTCAGGGATGTGACTGTTTCTGGTGTCTTCCCCCATTCCAGTTCTCACCACCATCCCTTCCAGTGCCTTAGCAATCCCCTGCTCTGGAATTCCCATTTCAGACTCCCATCTACCCCCATCAATCCCATCCAACAGCAGCAGCAGCCATCAGGGCCTCATCACCGTGCCTGCCATGTTTAGCTTGACCTTTTCTACTGAGCTGATCTGCCATGGGCATGCTTCCAGGTCTCTAGGCTTCTTTCTTACTCTGAAGGACACAGGCTATACCATGAGCTGCGTTCCTCAAGAAAAGTCATTAAGTGACACTTTATCCTGGTAGCAATTGCTGACAGCAGTTATCAGTCCTGATAGATCAACATTTGTCTGTTGCACAAACGCTATCTCCTGCATGTTGCATGCAGAACTGCTCCCACTGTGTGCAGCACCGTGGCTGCAATGCTGACCTCTGACAAACACTGCTCAGGAATCGCTGTGGATTACTGTACTCTGGCAAGAATAAAAAGTCTTGCCCATGACTTACAATTTTTTATGGTGTGTTATGAGTGAGCTGTCTGTTCTATAGTCACTGTTCTTCTGTGTCAGTTGTCCCAAGTGCAGCAGATTATATATTTTATACATTTATATTATCTATTATAAAATAGAGAAGCCAGTATTTTTAACAAGATCCTATACAAGATTTATCTTTTTAACAAGATCCTTCTACTCGTTGTTGCAGTAATTAGGTTTATGTGGAGATTATAATTGGTATTATCCACCAAAACATATGTTATTGCTTTAAAGAAGACCACTGTAGAAAGTATTGCAAGTTTGCCTTGTGTAGTAGTCAAATGGGTACATGATGCCACCAGGGTCTTTGAGTCACTTCTCTGCTGAGCTCCTTTTGAAAGCTTCTGTTATAACTTAAAAATAAATAAAAAATAAATCTAAAAATATTTTTATTATAATCCAGACTAATGTGAGATCCAGTTATCTCTGATTACTAAACAGTGCCAGTTGCCAGTTCTGCTTAAAGGTTTGTGACGTTTCAGCAACTTCTGAGTCAGACTGTAACATTTCTAGGCTTATGTGGAAAATGTGCCCAATCGACAATGAATGTGAATGCACAGCTTTGGGCAAAATGTGGGTATATAAATGTATCTGCATTGACATTGAAGAAAAAATGTCCAGTTTAGTACTTTGTGAGTTTGATACAGCTGAAATACACATCTATAAAAATGATGAGAAATTACTTTAAATAAATTAAGAATTAAGATAAACACTGGGTTTTTTCTGTATTTTACAGCTGGATTAATTTTATCCTGTTATATTTCATCTGTATGCAGTCCTATCTATCACAGAAGTGGCAAAGAGAGTGCCATCTCGTGGATAAAGAAGACCTGTACTCAGAAAACATGGACACAGCTTTTTTTCCGTTGGTTTGAATGGAATAATTTCCAGTGTAGAAATATGACCCAACATAACAAGCTGCATTTGGTGGTTTTTGAAACTCTTTCCCTTCTGATACACAACAACAAACCTAGTGGGAGTGTACCAGAGGGCAGGTAGAACACAAAGATTTCCCTTGTTCTTATTATTTTGAATTATGCTGGTGGTAATATAATAGTAGATATTTAATTGGTTGGTTTATTGAGAAAAAATTCCAATCACAGAAAATGCATCATTTTTATCATAGTATGTTAATGATAATATTTTGGATGTCAGGAAAGATCAGTACCATTTATATTTAAAGTCTGAATGATATAAGAACATTCCTGTAGCTTATGTTTTAATCCAATTTTGGAATAGAGACTAAAACAGTAATGCCTGCCTATTAATATCTGATAACAAATTTAAGGCATGCTTCTGTGCAATCTGTCCATAAATTAGTTGTAAATAAAGAGATGAATTGCCATGCCAAAACGTTCAACACTCTATCTGTAGAGTCAAAAACACTGCTTAGATTTCTCTTAACCTGCTGTGAATGTTCGTCAGCTCCAGTTAATGGCTAAACTGGAAACTGTAATGTGATCCTCTGCTCAGATTCTGTCTGTGGCTGCACCATGATTGGTACTACAGTGATTCTATGTCAGATCACACAATTACGGAATCATAGACTAGTTTGGGTTGGAAGGGGCCTTTAAAGGTCATCTAATCCAACCCCCCTGCAATAAGCAGGGACATCTGCAACTAGGTCACATTGCTCAGAGCCTTGTTGAACCTGACCTTGAATGCATATGATGAGGCATCCTCAGCAGGCAAACTGCACCAGTTTCACCTGCACCTTACATTTTGTGGCTGCATTGTTTATGATCTGATACTCGAAGCTCTGAGTCTGTACTATCAGACCATGGCCAAAAGAGCCCTGTTCACTTACTGAGCCCAGTTTTTTTCAGTGACCCAAATGCACAACTTCCATTTGAGAGAATTTCCAGACCTCCAACTCCAGTTTCTCTAGAAGGCAGGGAATAGTGATACTGGGCTAAAGACTATCAAACCAGGACCACCTCTGAGGGCTCTTCAGCTGGGAATGGTAGGTATTTTCATTCACTACAGCTGACTTCCAGCACAGTTCCTCTACTTCTCAGAGAAGAAAGAATAAAGTACCATTTTCCCAGGCAATGAGAAGGTATTTACAGATAATACAGTTGTAATTAATACAACTAATTTTACATTAGTTGAATCTGTGGTCTGAAATAATATTGTAGACCCCAATTTTAACTAAGATTTTTGCTATATCAAACTGGTTCTTGTACACATAGCTTCACTCCTCTTAAACAACCCCACAAATAAATGAACAAACAAACAAAAAACACCAGTAAGACTTAATAATGATTTAAAGTGGAGCTAGGAGGAGAATGGGAAACGGATTGCTAATGATAAGTATCTCCTGCCATCAAGAGGAGCTGATGGTATAGGAGGATATAGTCCTGGGCCATGAATCTGTGTTGATTGATCCTGCATGCCAATGGGGAGCAAACTCAGCCCTTTGGAAGCAGAGACACAGCTTTTGTTTTCTTAGATGTAAGAGTGTAGGCTGGATTGTTCTCTTGAAACTCTTCAAGTGTCAAAATAAGGAATTCCATAGCAGATGCAAAACTAGAACAGCTCTGCATACACCAGGGGCAAAATGTGTTTCCTCTCTCCATCACCTCCTACCCACCTGTATGCCTTGCACATGGACTCTGTATCATTTACGTGCCAGCTCCATACACTGGCAATAGACATCCACTTGCCATCTGCTCATTGCCTTATTCAGGTCACAGGGATTCCCAAGGCCTGGTGTATAAAGATACCCACTGTGTTTTGCACACAAGTGCAACACTTCAGGGCATTTTCCAGGCTTCTGTAATACTACTTCACAGGTACAAGGGCAAGCTAATTTCTGCAGTGTGAAAAACTTAGAATCTTTAGGGAGCCATTAAGTGAACAGTAACTCACCAAAGAAATCACTGCTTGCCCTTTCTCAAAACCTGATTTTGCTATCATTCATTGCAATGAAAATAGTTATTTCTAAGGTTACAAAAGTGGGTTTCCTCTGTCATCCAAATAGATCTCTGGCAGCTTCACTGGGTCTCAGCAATTGTCTTCAATTCACCTAGGCATAATGTCTGGAAGCTGCAAGATTGTAATGGAGATGAGCATTTTACTTAACAAATGGTCTTATCAGGTGCTAGTCTGTATATCTGTATTTGCTGCTTCACTTTCAGAAGAAACAGATTACAAGAGAGGTGTTGAAAAAAAATCTAAGAAATGTAAGCTCAAAGTACTTGAGAGATGCAGTGAACCATAATATTCTTCAAACCACAGGCCATACTCTCTCACTGCACACGTGTTTTGATGGTTCTGATTTACAAATTGTTTGGAAAAGAAGAGGATTAAAGTCCCTGTTATTTGTAATTTGAAACCTTCAAAGTAGTTCACAAAGAAAAGTGGTGTGATTTTCTAGTCAGACAGAGCAGCATAAATGCAGCCGTGTGCAGCCCTGTAGCAGGAATGACTTAAACAAGGCATTGATAATCAGGAATTTCAGAAACAAAAACCTTCATCGGATTATACCCCTATATACAGTGTTTATTTATACACATAAGACAGTTAAGGCAAGAAAACACATAGAATTTCTTGAGTTGGAAGGGACCTTAAAGCTCATCTAGTTTCAACACCCCTGCCATGGGCAGGGACACCTCCCACTAGGCCAGGGAGTCCCAAAGCCTCATCAAACCTGCTCTTAAACACTTCCAGGCATAAGGCATCCACAACTTTTCTGGACAACCATTTCCAGTGTCTCACCACTCTCGTAGTAAAGAACTTCTTCCTAATGTCTAATCTAAATCTACCCTAGTCTATTTTAAAACCATTGCCCTTCATCCTATATAAATGGATGGACTAAAAAAAAAGTCCACCCCCAGCTTTCCTTTAAGTCCATTTCAGGTACTGGAAGGTGGCTATAAGGTCTCCCCAGAGTCTTCTCCAGGGTGAACAGATCCACTTCCTCAGTCTGAGGAAAAGGTTGGGTTTTTGGTCTGCCAGTGCATATTGCTGTCTTATGTTAATTGCTTCATTAATCAGAATCTCCAAGTCCATCTCTGTAGGACTGCTCTCAATCCACTCATCACCCAGACTGTACTTGTGCTTGGGATTGTCCAGCCCCAGATGCAGGACTGTGCACTTGTTGAAGTTCATTAAGTTGGCATGGCCCCACCTCTCCAGCCTATCTAGGTCCCTCTGGATGGCATCGTCCAGCGTGTCGACAGCACCACACGGCTTGGTATCATCCACAAAGTTGAGAAGGGTACACTCAATCCCACTGTCTGTGTTGATGACAAAGATGTTAAACAGCACCAGGCCCACTACCAATCCCTGAGGGACCCCACTCATCACAGATCTCAATTTGGATACTGAGCCATTGATTTCAATGATTGATGTCCTGAGTTGATGTCCTATCTCTTTTCTGTAGGATCAGCACAGGCTGAGGGTTACCTACAGACTGCTCATGGATACAGCTACCTCTTTTTCTGCCTCCCTGATGCTACATAGCCTTTTCATCCTCCTGCAGCTCAGCCACCTTCTGCAGGAGGTCTTCCCCCTGGGCACACCTTTTGCAGGCAGCTTCACCACCTATCCCTGCCTTAGGTTAAGGGCACTTACTGCAGCCTGCATCACTCACCACTGGCATGGATGGCACAGACATCCCCAGTCAGAGCTGCAGCCTTTATTCTCTGGTGAGTCCCCACCATTCTGCCTGGAGGGTGAGGCAGGATGTGCCTCCCACATGTCATTTCCCAGTGTGAATTTGCCTGCACTGGTGCTGGTCTCCTCGGTGGCGAGCCTCTATTGCAAAAAGTTTCAATGTTCTATTCATACATGGTAGCTCTGCTCTGCTTTTGTCTGGAGAAATGAGCTGAGAACCTCATCTCTAATGTTCCTTATCAAAGAACTCTTTGCTGATGCCACAAAAATGTAATGGTCCCAGGATAAATGTTTTGGGGCATGGTTTCTTACTCTGTACTCCCATACTTGTATCTGACATTTCTACCTTAGGATTATCAGCTCTGCTGAGCACTAATTATTGCTGAAAAATGAGGTTTTCAAAATAACATTTAAATATACACATTTTAATTAAAAAATAAGTCATCAGGGAAACACAATAAAGTGATTAAATGTTGGGTGGAGATTTTTCATATGATAGAGTTGTTACTTAATAAAAGAAATCTAAAGCTGGCAGATGTTGAAGAACAAAGGCCACAAAACTCAGTTTTAAAAACTCTCATACATTTGGGGAACATTGATTCTAAACTCTGACTACAGTAATAATACTGGTTTTGATAGGTTCAAGAATGTCCACATTCTAACACCTATTCAGTAAATCTCTAGAACTGAAATAGCCTTCTTCTGTGATTTAGGAAACAAACACATGAACAAAACCAGAAGATGATAATGAGATATGGCCTCGAGGTGTGTACTAAGCAGAACAATAATGCAAATGAGTAACTACTTCCAAAAACTGGATGATAAATAGTCTGGCTGAGCATTATGAGTTTGACTTCTTTTTTTTTGTAGGCTGGCTTTAAGCTGCATTTTTTAATACCCAGCCATATACTCCAGTAAACATTGCAGAAATTCTATTAAATACTGGTAAGCAGCTCAAAAAAAAAAAAATTAGATGCTAAGTTGAAACCTGAAGGACAGCTTCACTCCTACTGACCACAGCTGGAACCTGGACGTGCATCCATATTCACCTGCCAGCTATACATCAGTTTAAAAGGGCCAAAAGGATACAGGTAAAGATGTTTTCAGTTGCTATTATATTTCACTATGCACCTGTCAAAACTAACAAGCTACAACCTGAGGAGGGAAAGAATACTTGAATGGCAGAGGAGGGAAAAATACTTGAATAGCATTTCATGGTGCTAGTTAACTGGTTTTCATACGTATAGATTCATAGATATTAGGGGTTGGAAGGGACCTAGAAGATCATCTAGTCCAACCCCCCTGCCAGAGCAGGGGCACCTAGACCAAGTCACCCAAGAACAGATCCAGGCGGGTCTTGAATGTCTCCAGAGCAGGAGACTCCACAACCTCCCTGGGCAGCCCATAGCAGATCTATGTCACCCTCACTGAGAAAAAGATCTTCCTTGTGTTGACCCTAAAACTCTTCTCGTTGATCTGCAGATGCCCCTTCCAACCTGCACCATTCTATGATTCTATGCATTACACCTTGACTTTGTCTGGAAATTTCTTTGCTGACCTAAACGAAAATCACAGGTTACTAACAGGAATGTTTTCAAGAAAATATTGTTACATTCACTGCAACCCAAATGAAAGTTTCCTTCAACAAATATAATAATGGCAATGATCTTGAAGATAGAGGAAACAGCACAAAATAGGATAAGAAAACTGTATGAAGTCAATACACTGCGTCACTGTGTTTTCAGAACAAACCTAGAAGGGGAAAAAATGAGATGTCTTTGTTCCTTTGGCATCTGTAAACATGAAGACATTACATTTGGGGTAATCTCAAGTCAAAGTAGTCATATAAGGCAAACCTACAGGTTTTCTAAAGTCAATCTACAGGCTGTGTTGGCCTTCTAAATTATGGAAGGTAACAACAGAAAGTAATAATCTTTATTTTTTTTCTTATGAGTTGAAACTAAGGTAGGTTGTTTTTTCTCTCTCTCACTTTTTAGGATCTATTTTAAATGATCTATATAAATGTTCTGCAGTTATGGCACTTCTGTAGATTTTCCATGCAGAGTGAACAGAAAGGGAATTCCCTGAAGTTAAGGTATTTTAACCACACAAAGAATAATCTTTTTTTTTTTTTCTTTCTCTCTGAATCTGTCTTAAAATAGGTAAGACAGGTTCATTACTATTGTCATAATTTTCAGCTTCTGTCAGTTCCATTAGTGGATAAAGGTGTCTGAATATTACTCATGTACTCCTGGACAGCCTCCCAAAGTCTGTACAAGCTTCCTAAAACTACACCCTCTGCTGCTCCTTCCAGTCACTCACATCTGTTCTTCAGTTATTTCATGCAAACCCTGCTAGGGTGCCCTTGTTACAATATGTCAGTTTTTCCTTCTTCATGCTTCTGCATTGCTTCTCACTTACTTTGTTGGTATGTGAATATATGAATATCTTTATTGCTGTATGAATCGCTTATTTAAGAATTTTTTTTTTCCCCTTATGTTTAGAGCATGCTGGCTTCAGATTTGTCTTGCTAGTTATAACTTCACATCCTGGAGAAGACCTGAAATGCTACACATCAGAGGAGTATTCAGGTCATAGATCTTGAGATTAAGAAGAGATAATTTTTTTTTTTTATTTCTTTGGTTATAGCAAATGGGACTACAAGCATATCCTTCTTTCTGTACAAAAGGCTTTCCAATACAGCTTGAATCTCTTTTAGGCTACAATGTTTCCATCATTCAGGCATCCATTTAGACTCTTCACACAAATCTGTCTTTGATTGTTTCACTATTTAGTAAATATGCATAAAATTTTCTTTTGAAAAAGAGATTTTATGGACATGTAGGAAGAAAAGATAACTTTCCTTTTTAAATGTTAAAAGGAGTGTGTGAGAAAATTCAGATCTTGTTCTAGTAAAGTGCTCTACAGAAGTTTAATTTCCTTCTTTACTTTTCTGTACAAACTTTGATTAAAATTGAATTTTCATTATTGTGAAGCTAGTAAAGACAACGTAAAACATTTAGCATATTCTGCTGCTTTGTGTTTAGTCCAGTTTATTCTCCCCACATCCATCTCCCCCTATCTGTCTCACCCTGTAAGTGGCTGGGTGATAATCATACACCAGATTTAACACATACTAGACATCTTTACAAACCAATTCAGATCACTAATTTGGTTGAAAACTAATCTAACCACAGGATAAAAAAAGCCATTATTTTAAGGTTAGTGAGTTGTTTCACAGAGAGTCCAGTAAGTACCAGAGATGGCACAAGGGAAGAGTATGATAAGACTTTTGGCTTGCAGCTGGGGCTATTAGGGGAAACTGGGAGGACAGATAATTAGTCCTTCCCTCTTTCATGAAGCCACCCCATAAATATAAAAATGAGCAGAACTTGGCCCTTCTTATTAATGTAACTACATTTTTGCCATTGTTTTCTAAGCATCCATCTCATTTTTATCTGTAGATGTTAGACATCTCATGTAGCTAGAAGCTGAGACACACTCAGGGCTCTGTATTTAAAAGAGCTGTCTCAGATTGTCAGAATTCTTTTTCTTTTAATATACTTTGTAAACCATAGGAAATTTAAAATAAAATAATTTGAAAGACTTCACTGCCCCAAATAATTATTTTACTGATCTTAAAACCTAACTTTAACTTTTCCATCTTCCTTTTGATGGTTCAGCTCCTGTTCCCTGGTGCATCTATCCAGTGGTGAATGCAGAACAGCTGCCTCTGTATTGCTGTCCTTAAACTGTTGCTAAAATGAGGAAGATTTCATCTTACCTGCATAAGAACAGTCTGCATTGGCTGCTCAGGCCTTGGAGATTATTATGCAAGGCAGACAGCTAATGAGAGGACATTCCCTCTTCCACTCAGGCAGGGACATTATTATGAAAGGAGAGATGTCCATCTCAACCACAATCTCTTTCCCTATCAGTTTGATATGGTGTCAAAATGTTTCTTATTGAAAGTAGGCATCTCTTTTTTTTTTTTGTTACTGGTTCAGCATCCTTTCCCTGAAGCTTATATTGGATCAGCAAGGGGGTTTAATCCTTAGGCTAAAAAAAATTCTCCACTCAGTTACTGAAGTAGCTGCAGCTTCTCTGCTTTCTTGAAAGACCATGCTCCTACATTCCCTTGCAATAGTCTAGAGGCAATATGAAAGATAGTGTAGGCCTTTTTTTTAAAAAACAAGAATAAAAAAGTCTGTTAGATCATGAGTCTATATAGGCCTTAACTTAAAATAACAGAAAATGTAAAAGTAGAGGAAAATTAGGGCAGCTGCAAAAGAAACCCCAGAAGCAAAAGCAGATTAAAGCAGAGCAATGAGCAAATGCTTGCAAATCTTAATTTTTGTGCATGTATTTTCCTTTAGCTTATTCCCTAAATCAAGCAACAAGTCTAAACCACATGGTTTCTTCTGTAGATGCCTATTTATTGTACCATAGTGGTCTTTCAGCTGATAAGCAAAGGAACTGCAGAACTGCTTTAGTTAAGAGTGACTCTCTCAACATGCTGAGAAGCAAGAGTAGCTGACAAATTGCTCTGCGCTCATTCCCTGTCCCACATTGTCACAGCTTGAAGCTCTTCATCCAAGAGCCAACACCAGCTTAAAATGCAGCAAAAATAAAGCATTTAGTTGTCATTCTAAAGATTGAATGGCAATTATGTTATTGCTTTATTGTACTTTTATTGCAAGCTATATTCTTGAACTTTTAAAGAAATAAAGTAAGATATTTTTCTGTTTGCAGGTAGCTTAATGAGGGGGTTATACTATCAAGCTTTACATATGTGAGAAGCCCCTTTTAAGTCTGTGTAATTCCCGAGGTTAAGAAATGGTTTTATATGTGAGAAAAAAAGTGTGGAGGAGTAGGAAATTAAATTGGAATATTCTAAATTCAGATTCTGCTCATATCAAGTGACCTCAACCTGTCCAGTCAGGACTGGAGGTCTAACAGGTTTGGTACACACAACATAAAATATTTCAACTGATCCACTGTTGAAATTATTAGGAGCAAAGAAAGAAATAAACCTTGTAACACAATACATTTTCCCCCTTCTTAGAGTACCTCTTTCCTTCCTGCCCTACATCATATCCTACCAGTAAAATTTCTTTACATTTTCTCTGCAGTACCTGGGCATAGAACTTTTACTCCGTTAATAGGCATTTCGTTCAGGGAGGATAAAGTGCTATTTCATGATATGGTGTATTCAATAACGTTGGAGTTTTCTGGCATGGAATCCTTATTCCAAACATATTTTTCTTCATGAGAAATTAGTTTAGTGAGCAGTTTCAACAAGAAACTTTGGTAGGACTTCTAGATTTGGCTTTTAACATTCTGTTATACAACTTGATGGAGAAATAAACTTGGAAACATACGGAAAAATAATACCCATTACCAGCAGCATGCCCACTTTATTGAACATTCAAGACAATGACTCATCCCAAGGAAAAGATGGAAGGAAAAATCCCTGCCATTCTCCGTTGAAGGGATGCAGGCATTTCTGTGTTTTCTCAGGTGATGTTTTCCTAGAGCAGGTGATCAGTTACTTGTTGGATATTGAAGAGGGCTTCTGGATAAAAGGAATAAGTTAGGTGGAAATAATACAGAGCCAAGCAGAAGCATATATCTGACAGCATTTCTTCCACTTTATTTAGCACAGTACTCTTTCACAGTGGTGCTTTCTTCAGTGTATTGCAGACTTGCACTGTTTCCTATCACACTATACTGTTAAAAGGATGCACATGCAGGGACTCACTCTACTACATGCAGAGTTTTCAAGGATACTCTCCCCTCCTCCTCTTCCAACTGACAGTCTGGTGAAATACAAAGAAGACTGGGACAATGGGTGGAGTCAATGCTTTTTTTTTTTTCTCCTCAAAATAATACGTCCTATCAATTGAAGCCCTATTTTAAGAGTGCTGCACAGTCATTGTTATATTTTGCTGTGTTGGATGTTGTTTTTTGAGTATGGCAGTTGTTACAGTTCTATCTGGGAGTAGAAACATGTAGACATGTTAAACAGAAATTGTTTAACCATAGAAACTCCAAAAACAGAGCCCACACAAACCTTTGCTTTCCCATTCAAATAATTGTTAACAAGCTTTTTCACGTGTTCAAACAAACAGTTTCTTCTCTACCTGGGCCACAAAATTAACTTTTGGGATAGTCTTACTGTTCTTTGGGAAAAGGAAGGAGTAATATGTAGTACTTACATAATAATTATAAAGTAGAGCCTGATCCAAAGTGATCCACATTAATTTCTGGAGACTTTTTATATGAGTTTCTACTCCTGGCATGAAACTTTTAAAACATAACATCTCAAATACATTTGGCACACGCTGCTTCTCTCCCAGGTGATTTTTTGGCAGCTGAGTACACAAGGCTTTCTTCCAGCTGGCCAGCACAGATAGCAGCACATGAAGAAGCAAAGTATGCTCCCATGCTGGCTATTGCAATTGCAATGTCTCGTCTTGGTCATCTGATTTCAAGAGCCACGGGAGCGTGGATCATCAATATCTCTGGTTAGTTCAAACTACAGGAGATTAACCTTTATTTCATTTTCAGGATGACAACAAACAAACTGGAGAGAGAGCAGAAAAATGCAGAATATTGCCTATGGAAAAGTGTCTAGGGTGCCCATGCATCCAGAGGTAGCATACAGGTAGGATGTTGGCTATTATATGAAATATATCTGTTCCCCTCTGCTTATGCACATACATGCAGCCTGAGTTCAAACACTGTATCTGAAATGTCATTTGGGAATGACCAGGTATGAGTAGGATGTTTAGTCTCCCTTTCCTATCAGTTAATTTCTCACTCAGAAAATTACTCTAGAGGAAAAATCAAAGCAACTTATTGCAGTGAAATTCTCTCAACTTTAGCTGAAGTCCTAATTGCATGTGTGCCAAACAGCTTGAGGAAAACGCTCTCCAATATTTTCCTACTGTGAGCAGTAGATTCAGCATCTCAACTGACCTCTGCATTTTTGTGACTCAATGAAAGGAAGGTTTTTTCTCCTGGGAGACTGAACACACATAAAGCACAGTTTTAGTCTCAAGAGGTAGGTGACCAAGCACGTCTGTGTGTTTAGAAGAAAAGTGTTTAGAAGTTTTAACAGAAATGTGAAAGGAAACAAAATATAAAAAGGCTTCTGTAATTTCTGAACAGATTGTGTGATGAATTTCAATGGCCAAGTGTAAAAAATTACTTTTCTCTCCCAAGAACTTCTGCTTAAATATGGTAATGACATTACTGATAAGCTAATTGTACCATTTACTGAATTCGACCCTGTATGTGTCTCCTTGGGTGGGAAGGAGTATAGCTCACATTTCTGCTTTTTTCTTCAGGTGCTTGTCTTTGCAGAAAATCATATTACTCATCTATCTGCTTGTTAGCTTTTGCTCTCCTGTTGCTAACTGAAGAAGGAATAATACGTGCTCCTGTGGCAAAAAACAGACAGACACACACACACACACAAAAAGTCAAAGGAAATGAATGAGGTTCCATCACAGCAAGAAGTTTAAGAAAAGGTTGGAGGTGACAATAATGGGCATGGTGTGTAGCCTGAAGTAATCTTGTAAACTTCAGGAAGCAGACCAGATAATCCAACTTGCCCTTTCTGTCTCTACTGTCTTCCAATTACTCTGTACCATCAGGCTACACAGAAAATGTCTACTGATGGTGACAGTACTTCCAGCCAGATTTCAAAGGAAGGGGTACAATAAAGTGATTAGAGGATGTAACCCCTTTAATTGATGTATTCCTTAAGCACATCATTGTCTAGGATCACACTCTTGACTTTAAGGTTGTGCCTATGTTATACTTTAAAATTATCTTAATTTTGGTTGGTTGTCCTCATATATAAGCATAAAGCTTAGCGAGTTTGACATGTTGTGGGTTAGGACAAGTGGCTTACAAACCACTTCAGATTTGGAGGAACAGTTATTTTTTGTGAATCTATATTAGAAATAAATATAAAAATATAACTCTAATAATGAAAT
>JANHGL010014369.1:11424-23114 GCA_024611195.1 Ceyx melanurus
AAAATATATAATATATATCTTTCTGTTGGAGAAGTTATTGGATACAGTTCCTTCCCCTCTCAAAATTTTGGAATTAAATTAGCAATGTTACTGCATTTAATCTAAATTGAGATCTTTAGCTGGGTCCATCTTAATACTTTTGAAAGCAACCTGAATTGTGTTGTTCCTTCTCAGGACAGGTGGATTTGAGGAGGAAGTGTCTAAATATGGGTTGTAGGGGGAAAACTTCACTGCTAGCTCCTTTTTCTTGTTTTAAATGATGGCTCTTTGCAAAAAACCTGTCAAGAGAGAAATGAACACTACCAGTTTTGATTATGTTCCTGCTCAGATTTCACTGGGGACTAAAGACTTTGGGATTTATCTCTTTATAAGCTACCAGCTGTGTGCAAAAGAAGCTGGGCTGAGGAATGGGTGTGTGCAAGGGAACTGGATGCAACCTGAAAATGATCTTTAACTACCTGACACCCTCCAGATGGAGCATTATTTGTATTTCTTTGCTTGGGCTGAGCTAGAGGAGAGGGAGCCTCAGCCTGCAGGAGACACCCTCTAGACCCACAGGCCCTGAGTTCTGCTACTGGTGCCACTTCATCTGGCTGGAAATCAAACTGAAATCTGTGAGATGAGCAAAATGTGACTTTCCAAGCCTTGAGCTGACCATCAGTGGAGCAGGATGAGGCCACTTAGCAGCTTGCCAAGGCTCCTCCCATGTCCTTTTGGCAGTGCCAGTGAAAAGCCCCAGACGCCAGGCTGGAAACCCCCTCCATCCCTGCTTTCCTCTGTTGTTCCTGCAGCTGTGCTGGCAGCAGCTGCTCCTCACCTATTCACCAGGGTACACAGAAGCCTCTTCATTCCTTGCTGGAGCTTTGGGTGAAGCCTGGGGACTGTGCCTCTGCCTCTTCCTTGGGACTGAGATGCCTTCAGTGCTCAGAGAAAGCCTTTTGTGCTGACTTGCTGAAGCTGAAGCATAGGGCAGCTATTGAGAGAAGCACAAGAACACCTTTATCTTGTCCTGCTCTGGGCTTGCAGGATGAAAAATCCCTAAGCCCTCCACGAGGAAGCAATTACACAGTCCTCACTGCATCCCATTACAGGGCATCCTGTCTCTCTGGGATTATCTGAATTGAATAAACAACTATGCTATAAGAAAAAACAAACTATGCACTGGCAAGATGCTGAGAAAAACCCTCCTGTGTGGTTTCCAAAGAGGAGGGGGAACTGGGAGGAGAGGAAAGCAGTGTACACAGCACACACTGATTGAAGGCAGAGCCAAGCAATGGAAGGTCTCAGGCAAATCCAGTTTCTAAAGAAAGGTGAAACAGAAAACCAGCCCCAAATGAAAAGGAGATTTCCATGCTGGCTGATCATGAACAGAAAGAGCTGAAAATACAACACTCAGCCTGCAACAAGGGTATTCAGTAACAAACCCAGAAGGAATATTTTAGGAGAAAATTTGACCCAGGAGTCTCTGAATCCTGGATTTACCTCTTATTAATATGCTGAGGGGTTGGAGGGAGCTCTGGAGATCAGAATCCAACCCTGTACCAGAGCAGGGCACCCAGGGCACCCACACAGGAACAGATCCATTGGGGTGGGATCTCTCCAGAGAAGGAAATTCCACAGCCTCTCTCTCCATTTCTCTGACATCTCTCCTGTACAATCATCCAGGGCTACAAAATGCTGTTTCAGGATCTAGAACTGATTCATTCTCTGTGGTCTGTGCTTCTTTCAGCTGCATGAACAGGAACACCCCAGACAAAGAGGACTCTGCTTTATTTCACCTTGGGATGGTGGCAGTCATTTGAAGATGGTCTTTGGCAGAGGAGCCTTTGATCAAGTGCAAAGGCAGGAAAGCAGCAGGGAAAATGAAGCTGGGATAATGATAACCAAATTGGCTTTAATCATTTTATTAATTTCTAAGACAATAAAGGCCAGACACCTTTTGCAGAGGGTCAGAAATGAGACACTGACAAGTGATTCATGGGGGATAATTAAAAGCAGAGCTTGTTCCTCTGGTGCAAAAGCCTCTCTTCCCTGTTAGAGGTTCCTATTCCCAGCATAAATAATTGTCAATAAAACAGGAGAGGGAAGGAACATCCCTCTAACATCAAGGTATTGAAATGAGGAATGCTCCACAATCAACAAAGTGCCAGTGGAAGGAAAACCTCCTAAAATATATGGCACAAGAACCACTTTGCACTGATGGAAAGAAGGAGCAAGACAAAAAAGCACACAGAAAAAGAAGGGGATTTCTAGAGTAATTCCTGCAATAATCCATATTATTCTCTTCGTGTCTTTGTCATCCTTGGGGAACAGCTAGCCATGAGCAAAACAGTTTTTAGCAGCAGTAAGTTCAACATCTCTCCATCCCTCAGCACATTTGGGAAAGCTAAATGATGCTGAGATTGAAGGCACAGGAAGAAGGGGGGAGAGGGCAGTTGTGTGAATTCAGGAGAAGAAATATTTGGAATACTGGAGTGTTTAGTTGGGATATTTTCAATTACTGACTTGTTTCAATGCACGTTTTCAATTCCAAACTGACACGAATGTAAACATTAAAAAGGATGACATCACTCCTAAATTAAATAGAGACAATAATTTCTGTTCAAACCTCCAGACAAGCACATTTTTGGTGCCATTTACCCAGCAAATAAAGGCAGCTCCTCATTTCCCCCCCCCCCCCTCAGTCTTAGTGCCAGGATCTCAGAGTGCACAGCTCCTGCTGCTAGCAGAGCTAATAGTTTTCTTGCAGGAAGGCCAAAGGAGAAGCCACCTCAGCCCTCCACACTCCTTTTTTCCTGCTAGACAAAAGCATCACTTTGTTCAGCTGCTGAAAGCCTCCCCTCAATAGCCAAGGCACTGTGGGAAGTGCAAATCTGCACGCTGCTGCCTCAGCCTAATGCTCTAAATCCCTCACATTAAGTACAGCAGTAGCAACTAAACAAATATCCACCCAGATGTCAGGCCACTCTGCTGAGCAGTTGCATTCCATTTACAACAGCAAAGAGCAGTCCCTGGGCTGCTTGGTGTGGCAGGTGTCTACGGATTTAAATACTGGTCAGTTTTAAGTGGAACACGTGTATTTAACTTCCCCAGCATGTCTAAAGCTTTTAAAGCCCATCACACTGATGCTAAAATAATAAGGGCCAGCAGCCTGGAGATACGATTGCTTTTTTATTGCTCAGTTTGTGCCTGGAACTCATTTTCATTCCAAAGGTTATGGCTTTTAAAGCAGCTCTACTTCTATTTCCATCCCCCAGACTGAAGCTGAATGAAGAAGGGCCGTGAGGGAGAGCTGCAAACGTCTGCCAGCATGGCAATCCATCCTCTGAGCCCTCTCCTTTCTGTGTGCTTGCTCCCAGCCCCTCTCCCCAGCACACACAGTGGGGCTCACTGCAGCAGGAGCTGGCAGGAGCTGCCAGATGGACGGGTGAGAGTCTTCAAGGTAACAACAGAGCTAAAACGCAGGCAAAAAGCAGAGGGAAAACATGCAATTACTGAGCACTGCTGCCTTCTCCTTGCTTCTGAAGTTCAATGTCAGAGGAGGGGGGGGGTTGCCTACCCATTGCCACAGGAGTACTGAAGCCCAGGAGAGGCAGCAGAGAGCAGGCTGAGGGATTTTACAGCAGCCAGCAGCATCACTCAGCTGCAAGTATCTTAGGTATCCATGAAATGAACTTACAGGACCAGGGCAGTGGGCTGAAGTTGCTCCAGGGGAGGTCCAGGTTGGACAGGAGGAAAAATGTCTTTCCTGAGAGAGTGGGGAGGCCTTGGAACAGCTGCCCAGGGAGGGGGGAGTGACCTGAGGGGCTCAAACCCATCTGGATGTGGCACTGCAGGACTGGGTTTAGTGCTCCTGAGAATGTTTAGCAGACAGTTGGACTTGGTGGTTTGGAAGGTTATTTCCAATCTTCACGATTCTGTGAGTGAGATAAGAGTTAAATATCTTTTAGATGGACACTTAATGCTGAAATGATGGGAATGGTACTGAGAAGAAATCAATAGCCTAGTCGTCATTGCCTTTTTTTTTATGCAAAAGCTCATGTCTTTAAAATCCACTTCAAAGGGCCATTCCTTCAATAAACTCCATCTAAATTGCTTGAACCTCCCAACAGGACACAGACATTTTTAAACCTTTTATGTCTATTTTGCATCTTTCTTATCAAATTCAGAATAAATCTTGCACTGTAGGGTAACAGTTATGATTAGAATCCTAACACTGAATCCTTCCTTTTGTACAAACAAGACAACAAACCCTGGAGCAAATCTGTGTCACATTTACACTGGTGGGACAGAAAGGTTTCTAACAGATGTGACTCTTTTCAACAACTTTGTCCAAGTAGAATCAGGAACACAGAGGTATAAAAAGAGCTGAGGGATGGCAAAGATGCATGGAAATACTTGTAAATGCTCTAAGCCAAAGGAGCTTATTGATTATTGGAAAAGAACAATGTGTAAGTGGGTTGCAAAGGATGGTTTTGCAGCAGAGCCAGTGAAGAAATCTACAGAATGGTGTGAAGAGAAAATTAAAGGTCATTTGTTTGAGGAATTCTGGTTCTTGTGCTAAGTGTAACTCCTGTTATCTATTTGCTTTATTCTTTCCTCTGCCTTCAGCAATAAATCCTTACCTCAAGCTGGTCTGAAAGCACTTTCTGGTGCAGACTGGGGCAGCTCTGGCACTGTTTCAGGGGAACAAGAACTGGGGAGACAAATCTGTTCAGGTATCATGAGCCTCATGGGGGAGAGATCAGACCCAGCTAACCTGGGAGCGTGGGAACCACCAAGTTCTCAAAATGTGGAAGTTTCTACAATCTCCTTCAGTTCACTGCAAGTGAGTTGTGTATTTGAAGAGTTGTTGTAGGATAGCAGGGGCAGAGAGAAGAGGGTGGGTATTTTATTGCAGTGGAACTGTAAGAAAAGAGAGAGAGAAAGATACCATCAAATATCCAGGATGATTTCTATGCCAGCAGAAGTTAAGGAGACAGAGTCTGAACAACTTCTCCCACTTGCTATTCCAAGAAGTGCTGAAGTGATGCACGAGTCAAGGTGAAGCACCTGGGAGGAAATCTGTGTGGGCACTGGATGCTTCTGTAGCAGGGAAGATGTTTCTACCCTGAAGCTTTGCTACAAAACCACTTTTTTTTTTACTTTCCTTTTCTCCAATTCCCCACTTTTTTGAGATGAAATGCCTTTTATTTCACCTGCTACCAATTATTTACCATCTACTTCACTTTGCAGTTCAGATCTACCTGCCAAAGACGATGAGCTCAGGGATTATGAGCAGCACAGGCTCTGGGGTTCATTTAACTACTCCTGGGTTTCTTTGATGTGGAGACATCTGACCAAATGACTCTGAGTTTGAGTGAGTGGAGGATTAGCCAATACATTCCACAGGATGGAGATTTGAGGAGATTCACCCTCAAGTAAACACATTTATCCACATTAATCACATTAAACTCTATTGATGGCATTGATTGGGCTGCACTGACCACAGTGGAAGGCTAAATAGGCAGCTCAGCTGGAAATAGAGATATTTTCTAATCAAGACATGGATGGAATTCATCCCACCCCCCAGCTCTCCACCACACAGTGAGCTTTCCAATAGTCTTGTTTAACAGCAGAATGGAAGTGTTTATTGAAATGGATTTCAAGTGCTTTGCATAGCTAAGCCCCAAGACAAATTGGAGCTTAGTATCACAGAAATGATATTAACAAATTCTGCCCAGGAATAGCCAATCCCTGCTTAAAGCTAATTCTCATTCTTCACGAGAGACTTGCACACTTTCTTTTATGACCTACTGAAAAAGTGCCATTATTTAACAATGAAACCCTGAATGGCCAGTGTAAAAGAAAAACCAAACCCCACAGCAACACAAACAAAAATACAGAGCCCTCTTAGGATGCATCCAGAATTCACTTACAGCACTGCAATGAATAATTGATTTGCTTCATAACCACAAAGGGACTGAATAAAGTTTTCATCAGGAAAACTACAAATAAATGGAGCCACTTCCTTGGGGTCTCAACTGCTCATTGCAGCAAGTCCCTCTGCTCCTTACTCAGCACTGGAGGTTGGGAAAAGTCCATTTATTTGTGTGTGCATCCTCACCTAACACTCCTCCGAAGGATGCTCCTGCTCAGCTGCAGTCCCTTGGGGGAAAAAAGAGTCTGATGTCTGCTAAAATTGCTGTTATCTACCAAAGGAATATATCTATTCACCCCGAAATTATTTGATATTGATAATATTATTATTTGATAATATTTTATTATTTGATAATATGGCAAAATCATGACCTATGATTGGAGTATGGAGGTGGTCTCGAAATCATGGCTTGAAAAGCAGAGACTGTTCTGTATATAACTCAGAAATCCATGGCAATATCAATTAGAAAACCCAACTTCTTATTTTTTAATTGCATAATGTCACAAGTTAAATCTTTTCTGTCTTTCTATCACAAATATTTGTTACTACATTTGTGATTTTGTGCAAATCACTTGACTTTTGGGTCTTTTTTCATCTACCACCCTGCCTAAAGACTGTCCTCAGATGCTTCTCTGTGTAAAGAGGCCACGAAGTTCCCTACCTCATTATGTGACTAAGATTTGTAGCTCCCACTGTGACAGAGCTATTAAGATGTATTTCTCTTTAGAATCCTAGCAGAATTTAGTGTATTCAGACCACTGATGAGATGTGCTTTTCCAAATTCCCTTTTCTCCCTGGCATGGCACATCCAAGAACAGCCCCTGCTGAGAATTACTGGCATCATCCTGGCAGAGATGACATTCAATTGACATTGGACCTGTTTAACTTTTAAATATCTTGGCTAAAGATCCAGTGCCATATTTCTAGGGGAAAAAAAGGTAATTTTGATGACTTTCTGGATGTTAGAAAAATGAGAACCAATCCCTGTGTCAACTACTAAAGAGCAAAAAAGTATTTTCCCTCCCAGCTATGATACTGGCTTTAGAAGATGTCACTGTGCAAAGCCACATGTGAAACATGGAATATGGGTTAAAAACCCCTCAATACTGATATTAATATTCATGGCCAAGGCAGAGTTGGTGATGTAGAGTGCAGCCCATTGTCTACCCAAAGACATTTCCCTTCTCCTGTCTCCAATTTGAGTCAGTCTTTATCTGTCCATCTGCAATGCATTTCTGCTCCATTAAGTTAAAATACACAATCATCAAGATAATGCAACTAAATTATTGCATTAACATTCTAGGCATTGACAAACTCAGCCCGAGGAAAAGACAGAAGCTATTTTACCTGGAAATGTGTAATTTCAAAAGCAGAATAATCTCTTTCAAAGTGGTTGAAAAGCACTTGAAAAAGGCAATTAATACTCTTCATAAATACTACCCTGACATGTTTTGCTTTTGTGTTTATCTCAACACTCAATCTGGAGGAAAACAGAATAGAAAGAACCAAAACTAATCAGCTGCTTCAGCTGTCTGACCACTTGTGGGCTGACCAAACACACTCTGAGTGGCACAGGGCCACCTCCACAGGACAGTTAGTTTACAACCTGCATTCATTTGCAAGGATTCAGCACATTTTCTTGCTCCCCCTTTATCTTGCTCTAAAATCTTGTCTGTTTTTCCTTCACTGTGCAGTTTTATTTAGCTCCAAGCTGTAGCACGTTGGGGGTTTACCTGCAGTTGCTGATTAGTGACAAATTGGTATCAAAACTTCATCAGCTTCTGAAACAAATGTGCTCTGGGAACAGAGAGCACTGGGGTGAACACTGATGCTCCTCCAATCCTTTTTGTTTTCCCTTTCATACCCATGTCAACCACCAAAGAGCTGGTAACAGCCAAGGTTTGCCCAAGATCCTATGAAGATCAAGGCTTCAGAGCCATTCAAAATTGAATTTTCAGGTCCTTAGTTTGCCTGTTCAAGGCAGCAAGGACAACTCATGAGTGTTCCACAAACAAACTCTGCTTTCATTGCCACAACCCTCAGACTGAGCCCTCAGAGTGCCTGATTTGTCATGGCAATTATGATTGCATCCTTGGTGCTATCACAGGGGGATAAAATAACTGCAATTTGCTGAGCAGTTATGACAGGGAAAGATGTTTCTTTAGGGCAGTGCTGAGAAAAGCTTGGTGGGCCTTGCAGATAGCAGTGCTGAAGGTAAAAACTGGTGTCTAAGGCCCTATTTCCAAGTGATTATACACATTTAAGCAGCCTTTTTAAAGGCTGGAATTAAGATGTGTGCTCAGACACCCTCTAAAGCCCTGACAATAGGTGGTGGTACCCACTTTGGCTTCCTTAGTCTCCTAAATGACACCTGTACCTTCAAACCAGAGCATTTGCCAGCCTCCTACCACTGTTATTTCCCTGAAGGTAGGGAAATAAGTGGATTTTTGGAGATGCTAGGGGATGGTGTACAGCCAGCATTTGGCTGCTGGACAGAACCAGCCAGGAGCATCCTCTGCCCAGTCAAAAAAAATCAAAATTTTAGAATGAATCTCCTAATCTTAATATGATCATTTCTATTTGGACACAAAATAATCAGAAATCCAAAAGCCATCAACTGCCAAATCTCAAAACCAAAGCCACATCCACTTATAAAACTTATGGTTGTTTTTATATGCCACAAATAGGCTTCTTTTGCTGTCAAATGATTGAAAGAACACCTAGGAAGTTCTGTCCTGCAGAGAGAAATGTGTCAGCAATATGAAATTCTCAGATAGCCCTGATAAAATAAATATACCATTGGCATAAGGGAAGCTTTTAAGCTGTTGACATACTCTAAATGTCAGGATGTAAGAGCATGATAATTTTCTCTTAGGAAGCTGGTCTCTATTCTTGACTATATTTTTTATTATTTTATTATTCTCTTTATTCTTTTTTTATTGCTTTACAAGTCAGAATGGGTTTTACTTCCATTTCCAGAAACTCCCAACACCAATTACTGACTCAACAGCTTATTTTTAATGCACTCTTTGAAGCCAATTAGTTCTCATATTTATTGCAATGTTGTTATAATGAGAAAAGTTGATTTTGTTGGAATTAGGAGGCCTGGAGATGAAGTGTTCCAGCTGAAATACATATGTTAGTATTAAGAAAGCTGATTGCTTTGGTAAATAAAAGTGAAGCCATGGAATAATCTGCTTTATTGCAACTTTGCTCAGTCTCAGATATTCGATTCATTTGATGGTGTTTTCCGTGGCAAAAAAAGAGAATGAAATACCATGAGAAAATGATGGAAGTGAAAATAAAATTAATAGAATCACCCTCAGCTTCACAAGTATTTCTAACCATGGCACCTGACTGCAGCATATTTGCAGAGCCAAAAGAAAAGGGCATTTATTACAAGTCCAGACCACACATCATTGATTAACAGTCTCCAGAATGGGAGGAGCTCAGCATGAGGCTTAGTTCACAAGCCAGTGCACCTAAAAGAGATTTTTTCCTGCTTACAGCAACACAAAATGAGTCTGGGATTGGCAGGAGCAGCAATGAGCATTGCTGGGGGTGGAAATGCAAATAGCAAGTTCATTTTTACATCAAAATACTTGACTTTTTAGGTCAAAATATTGTTTTTTTAGGTCAAAAAACTTGATTTTTTAAGTCAAAAAACGTGATTTTTTAGGTTGAAAACCAAGGGTTTAGGACAAATCAAGTCCCAGAAAGGGCTGCTGCTGAGTTTTAGACAAAATTCTAAATATTTTGGTGTAATCTGAATTTTTTCAGCCCCAATGCTGGGTTCTGTTGGCACGTTGGGAAGCAAACCTGTTGAGTGTGAAAGGCTGGAACCAAAGGCACTGCAGTGACATTGCAGGGATGAATCCTCTCCTTTGCATGAGGTGTTAGATGGAGGCAGAACACACACGTTTGCAGATGAGCACTCTAGACCTTGACCCACGTGGACGATGCTCTGCACTTCTCTTGACAAGTGCTGAACAACAGGCAGTTCCAGAGGCAGCTTTTCCACTATAACCTGATTTTATCTCTGCATTTTCGGCCTTTTTCCACTGATGAAATTAATTCTAATCCTCAAACGGGCATTCAGCTCAGTGCTTAAAGTGAAGTGTGATTAATTTGAGTTTTATATGTAAAAAGAAACTCACAATCTTGATAGAATCTGGGACTACATACTATTTAAAGTCAAAATATTAACCATTTAATCTACCAGCACCAATAACACTTCGATGATCCTAGCAGGAGCAAAAGGAATGGAGCTTCAAATAGTTTGAAGACCAAATAATCAACCTACAAATTATTTTTATTAAATTATTAGACTAAAATACAACCTTACAGACATGTAGAAAATAAAAGATACTCTTTTTTCCTTTCTTTTTTACAAAAGCAGAGTGAAACAGTTTAATTAGTTTGGAACAATGAGAAAATGGTATTTTTTATTGGGAAGTGAGTGTTTTAGTTTGGGTGGGATTATCCTCAACCCTCTCTTCATTAAAGTATGTGTCTGGGTAACAAAATCAAGCATGAATTAGAGAATTTCAACCATAGCATTTGAAGTTTAATTTAAGCAGCAGAGATCCCCCTGGGTGCAGGGGAATACTCCATTCCCTTGCAATTGCCTCATTTTCCAGGATCTTTTCTTTTCTTTTCCATTAAAATTGCTTTTTTATTGTTTATTTTTCAGCCATTTCTAATGGAAAGCAAATGTCAGATATAATGACTTTAGAAAAATGAGTGTTTCGGGTTTTTAAGCAATGCCATGGCCATCCCACCAGGCAATGAATTTCAGTCTGTTGCTCAGTTCTTGTCACTAATAACCTGTATTAAAATTAATAGCTCAGGAATATATTAGCAACTTGAAACAAAGAGGTGGTATTTAGTTAAAGAGTAAATAATAAGACCATAATATTGGGTCTTTATCACAACTAGAGTAACAGAAGAGATGATATCAATGAGTTATTTCTCTTTAATATTTTATTATTATTATTATTATTTTGGGATTAAATAGAAGGAAGCTTATTGGAGAACATGAAATTTTCTTCTTAATAATTTTGAAATAAAAAGAAGCTACCCAGGGACCAGAGGCTACACTGAACCCACTGCCTGATTTGTGACTCATTAAAAATCAAATTGGATCTTTACAATTGCATAAATCTCTTATTATTACTACTAATGCTGATTAATTAAAACAATTGCCTCACCAGGACCTGATTGCAATAGTGTCAAGCGAGTAAAAAATCAGAATTCTGGGAGTTCTTTAGATCTCAGGGCCAGAGCAGACCATGGGCTGGGTTGGAGGGAGCTCTGGAGATGATGGAATGCCTCCAATTTATTTGTTTTTCTCAAGTGATATTTGAGCAAGGAGCAATAATTCAAGGAAAATTAACACTACTGATGTGGTTTTTCATTCTGATTGAATAAACTTTTGAAAAAATAGATATATCTCACTGAGAACATTGATTACAATTTTCCTGGAGTCAGCTTAGAGGGAGGAATGAGATTAAAATCAAGAAAATAAACCAGACCTCACTTGATCTCTCTAAGATAGTCTAAAAGCTGCCTAATTATACTCTATTAGCAAATAGTGTAGAAAAAGTGAGGAATAACTATATATTCCAGGATTTTTAGTGACCAGAAACATCAAGCACATCTTGCCACCTACACTCAAAAATCTAGATTAATTCATCCCATCAGAATAAATGCTTGGAAACAACCTCAAAGACCACCAAGTCCAACTGTATATTGTTATAGAATATTATAT
>JANHGL010014371.1:0-53327 GCA_024611195.1 Ceyx melanurus
TGGGGGTGGGGGGGGGTGGTGGGGGGGGGTGTGTGTGTGCGGGTGTGTGTCAGAATGGTGAGAATTTGGCAAGTAGCTGTTTTTGAAGATGGTTGGCTGGCAGAGTTCCTTTTGAGTCACTGTTTCATCCTGCTGGAACTTTCTGTGGTGTGACAGTATTGATCTCCAGAGTGGCTGGAGCTCAGAGTGGGCACACTTTTTTATTTATTCACATCTGAACTCCATGTTTGTGATGCAAATTCTTTAACATCCAAAATGCAGCTCTGTGTGTGGCAGTGAGCATGCTCAAGCCACCAAAAGCGGAAGGAGCTGGGGCGAGAAAAAGGAAAAACAAGAACCCCCTGAAACCTCTGACAGAAACTTCCGAGGAGAACCAAACAAATTCAGCAAGTGGAACACATGTGTAGCAGATATGATTTGGGACATACTGCAGTATCTGGGCATACAGGATGGGAGGATTGCACAGATAAAGATATCTTTGACCTTGCATGTTTGTTTCTTACATTAACATTTTCCTAATCCTGATTTGCCAAGTCATCTCAGATTTTGCTAGCTAAGCAGATAAAACTCTTGAACAAGTGTTACTTGGAAGAATCCTGGCTGCAGGTTTAATTGCAAACACAATGAAGAAAATGCAGAGCTCAGTGGATCTGAAGTATGATTTGCTCTTTTTAGCTAAAATGTAGCAAATATACAGCTACTGTGGAAGTAAAATAATCTGAAATTGTTTGATATTGTTTGTCTTGACACTTACTGTGGTTCATATACTGATTTATATAATGTGTCAAGATGCTTTGGGTAGGAAATGTATCACTGAAGGTAATACATGGTAATTTAATGGTAAATTACATTTAAAATCAAATTTGTTTGCTTATTTCCAAGTGATTAAATGGGAGTAGGAGGCCAATTTGATGGAATATGTATCTGTATAATGTATAGGATAGCTATTTGCATCTACTTCTGATGAGAAGAACACTGAGGAGATTACCTTGAAAAACTGTCAGTTGGTACCCCTCCAGTAGCAATGGAGAAGAGAGATACTTCTGGCTGGATGCAATAGAAGGACTATTAGGATAGCAGTGCTGCTGTATAAGGCAAATATATGTTCTTCAATGATTATGTTTTGATATTAAGTTTTCATCTATTTAGCCACGTTGAATGAGGCAAGCTGTGCTAATACAGTCTGACAGCAGGCTTTGCTCACCCTTAATTGAGACAGATGTAGTGAAGCAAACCATCTCTGCAGTATGCCTGGAGCTGGGGGCGTTCTAGGTGTGCAGGGAACAGTCTGGGTGGCTAGGCTGGGATCTTGAACACACAGATCAGTTGAAAGACAGGCTGTGTGCCAAACCAAGTCGTTTGACACTGCACTGAAAGAATGGTTAACAACACGTGCCCTTGGGGTGCCAGGTACACAATTATTTATTCTCCCATCACAGATCACATTTGTTGTGGTAACAGATGCGTGTAACTGACTTGCTAAGGTCTGGGTTAAGCAGGAACCTGAACAGAACAAAGTGTACCCCCTGTGAAGTTCTGAGGGGAAGTAGTAAATTCACTGTATCAAATCTTGGCCCTTGTGCTGCACTGGGGAGAAAAGAACTTTGTTCTTAGCTTGTGGTGCTCCTGCCTGAGAGGGAGGCCTCGTTGCTGTGCAGTGGGGATGGAATGTTACTGAATAAAGCATAGAGGTGAAATGCCCCAGAAAGCCAGTAGGGAGAATATTAATGAGTGATTCTGTTAATTACATTTACTATCACTTCAGAGCTGTAAGTCACCTTCATGGAAGTTATTAGGTGTGTTCTGCACCACACTGAGGCACTTGTAACTGTTGTATCCAGGCATGTTGTAGTTGTCTTCCTGCTTAATATAAGATGGACTGAAGCAAAGCAAGGCAACAAACTGAATCTGCTCCACAGGTAGTTAGTCTTAGCTGCTCTGGACTACAGTAGATGAAACCAAATCATAGCTTGTGGACACTGTCCCAGAATGAAGACAGCCTGGAAACGAAAGTTTGGGGCTTGCATGTTTGAGGTGACTGTGCTTTTGTCAATGACCTCTTCCAAAGCTGAGGAGGTGTGTCTGTAGTCACCACCCTTTATTGCCAAATGTCCAAGCAAACCACTTACTGTTACTAGGTGGCTGTTGCCAGATGTAGCTGAAGCATCACCTTTTGATTTTTTTGGGAGGGTTTAAAAGAAAAATTGAAAAAGAATCATCCCTGCTAAACTATGCTTCTTGCTATCTAGGAATAAAGATCTTCTAACACAGCATGAAGCAGAGATCAAGATTTTGATAGAAAATTGTGTTCCTCTGTTTCCTGCATCCCAACCATGGTGTAGACAGCAGTCATAACTTGGTTTGTTGCTTCCTTGGTGCACTGTTGGATGACATGGGACTAACAGCCACTCAGTATGGTATAAATATAGCTACTAATGAAATAAAGGAAACGGATGACTGTCCCACAGTGACAAGTCTGGAGAAGCTGTAAACTAAATTATCAGAAGAAGATTCTTTACTGTTGCCCAGAAAGCCTAAAATAAATACTTTCTTTATAGAATAAATTGTTAGGATGCACTCATCATATCTTTTAATGTAACAGATGGTCACAAAAGCAGGAAAACAAAGTTGAGCTTTCAAAAATTATTTTTTCATTTTTTCCTCCTACAAGTACATGTATTATAAACAAAACTATTGAGCATAATGTGCTAGTAACTTGACTGTCCTTTTATGCCACCCTTCTCCTTACCAAATACCAGTGGTAGTACTATTGGTACTTGGAATATCCCCATAGATCCACCCTCCCAGTTTACCTCTGACTAGTTTGAGTTGGGCTTTCTGTATTTTCAGCAGTGCTTAACATCTGGTAGTGCTGAGGTAAGTCAAGCATCTCTAGCGTATGCCTCACTTGAACAAAGCAAAGACTGAGACTATGAAGAAGATGCAGTAACAGTAGCTTCTGGTGGTACTAACTGGCAGGGGCTGGTGAAGATGGTTGTTCAGCACAAGGAGCACGCTCAGGGCTTGGTGCCTGCTTGAAGGGAGACAACAGTGAATCCAGGTCTAGATTTTAGTACTGCTCACTCATTGCAATCATCCCCAGGCTATACCAACTTTCTCAACTATATGTACATTTTAAGGGCCCAGCGAGCAGCTGGCAGAGAACTGATACCAGAGGTGCGGTTGGGTAGGATGGTTTTTGTTATGTTTTGGGGTTGGTTTTTTGGTTGTTTTTGTTCTTGTTCTTGTTTTGCTTGTTAGTTTGTTTGCTTGGTTTTTAACAGGAAAGAAGAACAGAAATTGCAATGAAAGCCAGGTGAATCTTTAGGATTGTGGCCAACAAAACTATCCCAATAGAGGACAGTCCACACAATGCTGTTGCTTGCTTCTTTTAAGGATAGAAACTATGCCTTCCTTACCCACAGCCTAATTTTCTCTGATGACTTATCCAAGATAAATACCACAAAGGAGAAAAATGAGTTTCATAAGTGATACTATATTTGGACTAGTTATTCAAAACCCAAACCATATGAATACAGCATACAGCAGTACCCTGTGTAGGACACACCACTGCTGTGCTAGAAGTGTTCTGCCATTATTGCCACTATTTTTTACCCATGATAGCAGATGGTTTCTCATAGTGCTTGTTCTTCATGGTGCACTGCACAGGAGCCAGGAGGGAGCTGTTCTGCTTTATATTACCCCTAATTCTCATCCTTAGCCTTCTAATCTTCAAGCAGGGAAGATGCTTGTTTCATTCTTTTTCTTATATGTTATGAGAGGAGGGAGTGAATTTTTGGTGTTCTTGAACAAGACAGACATGCACCTCTTATTGTCTTGCAAAGTTTTTGTATTTGCATTTGATGATGACAAATAACCTTTAATACAGATAATTATACAATTCTGGGTAGTCTGGAATAGCAGCAGTGCTTCTTGGTTGGAGATTTCAAAGCTTTCATAGCCTAAAAATGTTGATTTAAAATCAATTCTGTTTTGTCCTTAGTTTATACAGCTATCGAAAGTGACTGTTTTTGTGCACCTTCATATTAGTTATTTTGAACAGATTCACTGATACAGTGTCTATGCACTTAATGTACTAGAGTGAAGCAACTTCCAAGCTGGTTTCCAGGTTTCTTTTACTGCCTAACATTGCAGCACATAAGAGGCAAAGTAATCTCTGCTCAGAGCTGAGAGAAAAATGAATTAATTAGGCATTTGGGACTCTTAATTTGTGACTCAGACCTAACCCTTTGGTATAAATTAACTATACTGCAGTCAGTGTTAATGGAGGATGTATTATTAAAAATATTGCATGATATTGCTTCAGCTCACTTGGCAGCAATATGCAAAGTTCTGTGGTTTTCACTTGAGTGACTTTGCCAAAAATGGACTGTGGACTAGAGAAGATACAAGAGCTCCTGAAATGCTCTGGTTTTTGGGTTCTGTAAAATAACAGATCATTTATCAGATATCATTTTAACATTTCAGTCCTATTGCTATCTTGACTTGGGTTTTTTTGGTAAAAGAGTATATCTTCTAATCTAGCATCTGATGTAGAAGTTCACATCTCAGCTGTGAGGTAAAATCTCCCTAAACTGGCAGATGAGTATTAAAATATGAGAGATAATCCTCAAACTAGTGCCTAATCCTTTTGCCACCAACAGGTAATCCAGTGAGAAGGTAGTTGTGACTGGATGGAGAATGCCAGAGCCAAGTTTCCACAGAAAGACTAACAGTGTTGATGATGTTAGACACTGAATTCACAAGCCCAGGCATGTCAGGGAACAAGCTAACGGGCTGCATGGACTTGCCTGGCAAGAGCTTTTGAAACCCCAGTGGGGGGCAGATGCTGAGGGTGTGGTGCTTCCACAAACACCTTCCCAAGTGGTGAAGCCAGAAATCCTCTTGCATAATTCTGCCTCTTTGCCCAAACTATTAACCTTCTGCTCTCTTCTGTCTGTGTTAATGTGGCTCTTGAGTGGGGACGCCATAAAACAGTCCTGATGTAACCATCTGTGTGTCAAAAATGACAACAACACCCACACATGACCCCTGAAACTTACTTCTTCTCTTCTCCTCCCCTAGAATGTTTATTTTCATTGTTCAGTGTTTTTAGTTAGGATTGGTTTCCTCAGCAGCTTCAGTACAGCCTTCCACAAAGATCGGAGTGCGTGGGTGGGGAAAGTAGGAAGCTCTTAAATCTGCTCGAACTGGGGATTGGAAAGTGGAATTCACACCCTTAGGACCATCCAGGCCCCAGGCAGTAGCTTCATTCATCCATGAGCTGGCTGCCTGTTTGAAATCATGGGCTGTTGGTAAATCGGTTTTTCCTAAAGAGAAATTCAAAGAAGGAATTGTCAGGTGTGGCTGTCACATCTTTGCTTTGAACACAGAATTTGGTTTAAATGTGAGTGAGGGTCTGTTCAGTCTGAGCTGGGGGGACATAGGGAAATTCCTGCCATAAGGGTGAAAAACACACCAGAGTGAGTGTGTGGTGTTGCCCTACCTGCCTCCAACCTGAAGTCCTGGGGAATGTCAGATTTTGAAATTTAATTCGTTTGTATGAGAAGAATGCTTTTACCTGGTCTTATTGCTTGGAATCTAACCTTTAAAAAATTAAATTAACGAAGTTTTGAAATTACATCTTGCACCTTCCTGCACCCTGAGCGGTTTCCCACCTCCTCCTGTACAGTGTCAAAAAGTTTAATCAGACCCAGAGTCTGCAGCCTGGGGCAACTCTGAGGAAACCATCAGGAGTGGCTGGATGCCTCAGGCCCAACTTTTAGAGTCTCCTGCTACTGCCTGGCAGCCACCCAAGTCTTGAGAGCACAGGACAATGGGCTCAAGTTTCAGTGTGCTGAAGAACCGCAAAGAGGAAAACCTACATGTCCTCTACATGAGTGGTGGTGTAAATCTTTCTGACCTCTTGTCAGGTTTATCTTCGAGGAGGGTTGTAGGCCCTTGTTCTGTGGTGTCCAGTCAAGTGACAGGTGCCAACAGCTTGTGATTATTTCCCTAGATTTAACCTAGTTCTAGTGAGGCTTGGAAGTCCTGTGAGCCAGGTCAGATGTAGATCAGCTGGTGGCAGAGCAGTGACTGTGTGGAGGAGGGCAGGACCTGACTATGTTAAGCACCTGCACTGGCTTAAGCAGACCTGGTGATGATGATGAGGAATGTGGGTTGGGGTCAGCACAGCTCATTAGTCCTATAATAAACAATCTCTGTTAACCCCCCTCCCTCCCCAAAGGGGAAGAGAAAAGAGAATAAGGGAGAGAGACTTGGCAATTAGAAAAGGAAACTAGAACAGTTTTAATGAAAATAGTAATAATAGTAAAAATTGAATATATACAAATATATACAAAACTAGTACCAAACTGAAACCCCCTTATGACAATTGCATTACTGTTACCACTGATGTTGTGGAGCATGCACTGGGAGAGTCCCAGAATGGACCCAGTGGCTGCCAGGAGCTGTGTTCAGGAGATGGATTCTGGTGCTAGATTCAGGAACATGCAGATCAGGATTGAAGGCAGAAAGGACAGAGTCCTGCTCAGATGCCAGCTGCTGAAGAAGCCAGAAGAGCTGAGTCAAGCAGGACAAGACCCTCCTGATCCCTCAGCATTATACTTAATGCAATGTATATGGGCTGGAATCCCTCACTGGTCAGTTTGGGGTCACCTGTCCTGCTGCTCCTCCCCACAGGTGCGGCCTTTTATTTTCTGCACCCCCTAGCATGGCACACAAGAGCCAGCAGTGGCCTTGGTCTGCACACAAGCCCTTGGTACTAACTCTTAACTATGGGGTGTTATCACTGCCAGGAGCAGACACTGTGAAATGTGCTGCTGACTTCAGACAGTGCAGTGAGTTAGAAGAACTGAGCTGAAAAGTAAAATTACTGAACATAATTAGTTCTGTTCTCACTCAAACCAGAGCAGCAGTGCAGGTTAAGTTATCAACAGAAACTGCAGGGTGCTTCAGTGCACAGAGAACTGTTTAACAGGGCAGATCATACAATCTATCCTATCAGTAATATACCTTTGTATATGTTTAGACTGACCAAAGAGTAGGCCCTGGTTTTTTTTACTTCCTTTTCACCCACCCCATGTTTTTTTCCTCCTTTGTGGGTCATTTGGAATGCAGTGAAAAATCCTGGATTCTAGCCAGCGCAGTCAATAAGTTTCACTCATTAATAAGACTTGTTTGTGTGCAAACAATGCTGTTCAAACTCTTTCCTTATCAAAACAGCTGTACCACCACATTAACCCTTTTGGAGCTGAAGACATGTCCCCTTGTCCACACTGCATACTTTGTGCCACGATTCTGTACCAGCTCTGCAGTCAGACCTGCCTGGGTTATCTTGCCACCCTTGATGCAGAGAACTCCCCAGTGAAAGAGGGGCCAGTGACAGCATCGTTCAGGCCCTGTACAGGTGCAGATGTTGATAAAATTGTCCTTGAGTTTTCCATAAAGACATTCCCTGCCTGGGAGGTGACTGTGAAGGAGACTGTTTGGAAGTGATGGTGTTTGGGGAGTGCACGCTACACTGCAGTCAGGTGGAGGATTTCTGCAGGAGATTAAAGGGTACAGTGAGGATAGCAAGCAGTGAAAGTAAACAATTTCAAGTGAGGTCCAAAGCAATTACTGGAAGGTCATGTGTTTGAATGTATTCCTCTCTCAAAATGCTTCAGAGAAACTGGGTTGCCCACAAACCGCCATGGTTGAAAAATAAAAGTAGAAGCTTTGAAAATACACAGCCATCATTGCAGCAGCATAACTTGGTGTCTTTTGTTCAGCACAGTTCAGATGTCTTATTTACCCTTCGTCGTATTATTTTGTAACTTTTTGTGATTCATTTGTTGCTCTTCTTAGAAGTTTCATGTCACACCCTCTGCATATCCTATAACAAGCCTAGTAATGAATCTGCCTTGTTAATCTGTAATGTTTGCCAGGAGATAGATTCGGGTGATCTCTAAAGGACAAGCACGGGGAGGGGAGCACTGAGGGCAGAATGATCAAGCAAGCCTTGGGAGTAATGGGTCAGCAGCTCTGTGGAGCAGAAACCCTGACAGATACTATGGAGGGCAGCTGTGGATGGATGGCACAGTAGCTTAGAAACTGTGACTGGAAAAGCAGACATTGTCACCAGAATCAGGCTGACAGAAGAATTCAGCAGGAGCTGCAGCAGGTTACACAGAGCAGTGCAGAAAACAGGGCTAGGTGCAGCCATCTAACAACAGCTAAAAGGCAAAAATTTGAGGGAAAGTTGAGGTATAATAATTTACTCCTGGGACTTCAGTAAGCTTTTAGGTTTCAGAAGGGAGAATGCTTGGTGTTTGCTATTTTCCTAATATTCCATCATGTGGGTTTTTTTGTTGTTTTCTGTGTTTTGTGGGTTTAGGTAGTTTTATTTTGTTGGGTTTTTTTGGTGGTGGTTGTTGGGGTTTTGTTGTGGGTTTTCTTGTTTGTTTGGGTTTTTTTGGAGGGGTGTGTTTTGTGAGTTTATTTTGTTTTGTTTTGTTCTCTTGTAAATGTATTCTGTGAACATCTGCTGGGGTAGTGTATTAATGAACTCTGGACAAACTCTGTGGGTTTGGGAAGCCTTGTAAGTCTCTCTCCCACTAAGTTTGTGCCCATGGGTGCATTTTATCTACCAATGTTTGGTTAGAGAAGGTCTGTGTTTCTATAGCAAAGAAGTGGTTGAAAACTGCGTGTGAGCAACTTCTAGCAGAGAAGCCTGCTACTGAACCATATTGCCAACAAACAGCTTTCTCAAGCCTTGTGAATGTCTCTGGCTGTCCTGGATTCTTTCATTTTGAACAGGCTGCTTTGCTCAGTGCCTGGGGAACCACCCAGCCCAAAGCTGCTTTCTGAGGATCACGTGTTCTCCAGGCATGCCATGCTCTGCTTTGTATATACAGAGAGAAATGCTTGGAAGAAGTTTCACTGCCCCTCAGAGAGTGCTTTACATAATGCCTGAGAGACACTGGGCAAGATAAAAGTTTCAGCTTTACATATAGATATTAGCCCTTAGCATGCATGTAAATTAGTTCACAGCATGAAACTGGCTGCTAGTGCCCTAACTACCAAAACATCTGATTTGGTAGTGGTAAGAGGATGTTAAATGTGTAAGGGGGGGAAAAGCCCAAGATTTTATTTTCTGTGTTTTTCTGTATACATTCAGGGGTTGTACTTGTGTGGCTCTGGGTTGGGAAATGCAGACTGCAAGTTTTGAGTGGGGAAGGCAGGTTAGCAAGACCTCAAAATACAAATCTGAGTACCTGCTATGACTTCTCTAGTTGCTGCCCTTCTACAAAACTCTGTAGTGAAAAGCCTCATCCTAAAAGAATTGTTTGTAATAACCCCATGCATGGAACTGTCTTTTGGGATTGTTGTAGACATCTGCCTCAAAAATCTCTCACCAGCAATTTTTGAGCTTCTCCTCCCCCAGATTTAATTGTCATGTCAGAGAAGTAATGATATTTTTACTGTAAGCATGCTTACAGGCTTATCCACAGAGCCCAGTGCTTCAGTCTGTTAGCTGAGTATGACGTTAGGAATTTTAAGGTCTTTCACAATATAACATGGAAAAAGCTGCTCATCAGAGAGAATTATGTACTCTGTAAAGAAGTGTGCCCCGAAGAAATCTCTCCTTGCCTCGAAGCCTTTCTTGAATGAGACAGTCCTGAAATCGTTCTAGTTTTAGAACTTTTGATGGACGTGTACATTGGGAGAGCTGTAACATGTCTTAAGCTGTTCTTCATATTTGTTTTATTTCCAGGAAAGGTGGCTATCCAGAAAGAAGATCTGCAGAAGTATCATAACAGAGACACCTGGTTTCAACTCCAGCATGTAGATGCTGATTCAGAAGTACAGGTGAGATTCTCTCTGCAAGGGGCTGTTTGTAACAACAGGGTCATGGCAGCTTTATGGAATCCATGGCTCTAACACAGATATGTTGCTTCCTTACAAAAAGGAAACATTGCTCAGTACTATAGTTTAGCTTTCAGTAGTATTTGCTGCTTATGGGTGTAGGGTGAATTTTGAGTGCATAAATAAACCAGTGGGGCCAGCATTCTGCCTGCAGAAATTCTTAAAAGCTCTGTGAATTATCAGGGTCACTGGTGCAAGGAGGGCTGTGGTTACCTTGAGTATCAAATAACTTCACAGCCCTCTAAGTAACTGTTGATTCCTCAGGGAGCAAAGCCAGCATGAAAATACTGTCTACAGGTACTGTTTGAAATAATTGTTGGGCAGCTTATCGCAGGAATGGCAGAAACTCACTTCTTGCCATGTTTCTAGGCCCTGTTCCAAACCATGGGAATGCTGATAATTATATCACTTCAGCTCCATGTAGGGTTTACTGCTTTGCAGGTTTTGGTACACAGGGAGCTGCTTCCTTTTCTGTACTTACTTTCTTTTGAAGCCATTTGTGTTTTCTATGACACTATTAAGACTTACAAAAATTATTGTTACAAAACAAGAAGTTAGGATGTTGTAGCAGAATATAATGTCCATATAAATCAGGTACTTTTCTTTATCTGGAACTATGTATCACAGGCTACTTTCAAACCACAGTATTTGCTTAGGAGGCCACAGACATGAATGAATGACCTGTGCAACAGTCTCCAATAAATGCAAGGGGAAACACTTCATAGATCCTGCTGTGGGCTGGTGCTGGACATAGTGTCTTGGTTTTTCAGTCTGCATGCAGCTCTGCACATAGAGGGTCAGAAAATGACACTTAAAATGCACACTCATTCCAACATGTAGTGTGGTTGTGTGTAGGGAAGCATATGTGAAAGTACAGTCAAAGTTAGGTTTTCTCTTTGGAGAAACAAGTAACACAATGTTGGGCACACCATGCAAAGAAAGCCTCATGTTCAGTCTGTAGCCTTCTCTTGTAAAATATTGATCTCCTTTCAGCACTGATAGTGATGGAAAGGTTTTTTCCAAAGGTTCAAAAAGCCTTTTTAACTTTGAGGTCTATTGTGTTTATCATGTCTCCTTTTTCTTACCCTTAGAGCCTCTTATGACAGTGACTTCAGAACAATAGTTGTAGTGTTTATTTCCTGCAGGATATTAGAACTTTCCCTTTGTAATTTATCAGTGGAAGAAGGCTGGTATTTAGATAAGCTTCTGCATTGTTTATTTTGTCACAGTATTTACACAGTTTGGAAGCTTTTTAGACCAGGCTGCTTTCTAGGACAATGCTGGTGAGCTAAGCTGTGAACAGATAATAGAAAGGTTTGCAAGCAACTCTATCTTTTGGAGAGATGAGAAGCACAATGTTTGCTGGAAAGCATGTTCTAATTGTTTGTAGAGTTAATCACTTCCACTCTTTGTATCTTTACAAGAGCCCAACTGTTAAAATGTGATTCTGGCCTTCACCAGAAGCATTTTTTACAGCTAGTGTAAATATGAGCAGCACTGCTGGTTTTATCCATGTACTGAGATGTTCCACAGACTCTATGTTAAACATGGAGTCTGCAGGAGAGCTTTGTTTTCCATACCAGTGTAAGTGCATTTGTATTTTGTCCAAATTCTTATTCAAGTGAAGATAGACAGAAGAAGGAGTATTTTTGAATATTTTTTTTGCATTTGTGGTCTCTCCATTGTATCTTTTTCTAAACACTTATTCATTTACAAAAGAAAAAAGAATATTTGTTTTAATGATGTTTATGAATCTTACTCAGTTTTTCTCAGATTTTAAGGAAAATAATATAAGAAATGTTAAGTAATTAACGTTTTCAGTGAATCAGAAAGTGATTTTAACATGCCAACTATCAGTTTTATTACTGTAGCAGTTCTTGGCCACATAATCTAATGGATTAAACATTGAACCACATGCCAGGGAAGTCCTGCATCTTTCTTCTGGCTTTTTGGCCATTGGCCTTAATACTGATTTCTATGTTGTAGAGCCCTTTATGGCTATTTAGTTATGTATCAGAGCACCACATTGAGGTAAGCTACTGTCACTCCCAGACTTTCAGTACAGTGACAATATGTGTCAGAAAGAATGTGACTTGCTTGAGGGCAATATAAGGCATTGAGGAATTAAAACAACCCCCCCCAAAAAAACAGCCAACCACAAAAAAATTAAAACAAAAACACAAACAAACCCAACAACTAACTAAACCAAATGTATCAAAGGGACTAGGTTTCTAATTCATTAGACTGTGCTATAAATGAAACTGGGTGACAGTGCTAAGCTTTTATAGGACTTTACTGTGTGCAAAGCCTGAAAATATCCAGGTTTTAAGCAGACCAGTCAGCACAGTCAGAAACTGAAAACCAGCTTAAAATCAATGGATTATTGAAGTATTTTTGAACTTGGGTGCCATGGCTTTCAGATACCCAGTTCTGGGACACATTTGTCCTCATTTTTCAGAACGGATGAACTGATTTTAAATTACAGATAATGACATTTGTGATGTAAGAACTGGTATTTCCAGCTGTTTAGCTGAAGTTTAATGAACAGAAGAATTTAAAATGTAGCTCTTGATGTGGTTTAGACTTCACTTGTATGAGTTCCAGGAATAGTATAAGTTTTCAAATGGCAATACTGGTTTCTGTCTTCGTACATAGAGCGAGAATGTGATGCAGTTTCCTCTCTCTTATTTTGAGATGTAAAATAATAAAACAAATAGAATTCTATTATCAATTGAATTTGAGTGGATTCCTCTTTATTTTTGTCCTGTTCTCTCAAATTTTATTCAGGAGCTATAACTTCAAGTATTTTAATGCTGTACAAAATAAATAAGCCTAATTGTTAATTAGTAATGTATAATTCCATCAGACATGGTTGCCAAGGTGTTTAGCTTGAGGCTTTGCATTCAGTTTTATGGTTTTCCAACATTGCTAATTCTTACTGTCTTATAAGGATGTTTAGGATTGTCAGGAGCACAAGGTGAGATGATGACTTCATTGCCAACGAGGATGTTGCTGACAGCAGGACTGTGTCAGCCTACATAGATACAGGCATTACTTATTGCCAGGTGCTTTAATGCCACATCCACTTATTGCTTGACAGTGAGATGTACCAGAGTCCAGCCTGACTTCTCATCTTGAATTAAAAACGAGGCCATTGTCCATCTAGGCAAAGAGCTGCTAAGAGACCTGTAATGTCACCACTACTGATGCTGTTTGGTGTGGTGCACAGTCCTCCAGGAAGCAGTAGAGATGCTGTGCAGCTGCTCAGCCCACAGATATAGATTGGGCATTAGCCACCCACATGCCCTTTGTGGCTTTGGTTCCTCATCTGGTCTAGCAGATCTAGGGGAGAGAATCAGGTGCACCCAGATAGCCACCCACTCGAGAGAAGGGAAAACAGTAGCTCTCAGAACACAACACAATGTCATTCAGCAGTGACAGTAGTTACCCCTTGGGGTCAACAAGCTCTTGCTCTGTTGGTAAATCAATTACCTCAATCATGCTGGCTGGTTTTGCTGTCACTAGTTTGAAAATAACACCTTGCATAGTCTGCTATAGTCCTGTCAATGCATACCCTGAATGCTGTTTAGATGTAACCTGAGTGATTTAACTATTGTTCTCTAAGTGGTTTAAGTTCAAGCTCCTCTGTGGAGAACGCATTATTAAACTCCAGAAAAACTATCTTTGTGTTCAGTATGCAAATATGAAATGCCATGGCTTCTGAATATTTCCATTTTAAATATACTAAAACATGGTAAATGCTGTCAGGAAGATTTATTACACAGTCTGCAGAGTGAAACTTAGCAGCTGTTAAATGCATAATTCATGATTTAACTTTCCAGACTGGAAAACTTATTCTGAAAGTATGAAGCTGTAACCAGGTGAGTTTGTGCAGATTTAGTTACAGAAAATTTAAGTTTCCATCTTCTGATAGAGTCTTCATGTTCCTCAGCATGATCTTACTGTGCTCATATCTAAATGTGAGGTGTCTGACAGTACAAGCCCTTAAACGTTTCAGTGGGAAGTAAGCCAGAAATTTAGCCATTACTGAAAATGGTTTTATAGTCTATTTTGTTGCAATAGAGTAGCCATAGAAGACACGACCTTCTAAGAGTTTGAAGTCAGCAAGAGCTTGATGTTTCACACTTCCCTTGGGACATGTCTCTCTTCTACTAGTCAATTGTCTTTCAGGACCAGCTGTATTCTCACTCTCATGTTTTTTTGAGGACTGGAAGCAAAAATTGCCATGCTATTTTGTGTGTATCTTTCTTGATCCGTGAATGTTTACCCTTCCTTCACATGCAAAAGTTTACCAAGCGGTAACCATTCAGCTCTTTGCCTGGGGCTGTAGATAACAGATGCTCTCAGTGGTCCATGTGTTCTCAGTGGAGTTTAAGCCTGAGTGTTCATGTGATCTTTGAAAGGCCTTTCCTGTTTTTGAGTTTTCCTCTTATTTTTTTTCAGAGTAAGTTCAGCCCTGCATGGTTCAAGCCTGTCTTGTGAAGTTGGAGCTTTGCAACACAAATACCCTTTGTGTGCATGTAATTGTTGAAGATCCAGAGATGTTCTGATTAATATCAAAATACACCAGCATGCTCCAAAACCATCTAGTCTGTATATGCCAAAGTGAGAGAAATGCAGGGAGAGTTAGATCTTTGACATGTTTTCCTGTGCAGGCTCTTGCCTTAAAAGTTCCCTTTTTCAAGTGTGCTTTGAGTTACTTCCTCCATAGCACTGACAAATGTGAAATGGTCACGTTCTCTTACAGCTAAGTTCTCAGGATTTAGTGACAGAGTACTTTTCCAAAGCCAGTTACACTTAAGGTCTTATGTAAAACTCATTGTTGGGAGTGAAAAAAACCTGACATAAAAACTTGAAAATTGCTCATTTCCCTTTCCTCCTCATAAGAACTTTGATGTGTCTGAGACATATCTGTTTGGCTATCAACTTGGAGAAAAAAAAAAAGGCAAAAACAAAAAAACACAGCACTGAGGAAGCAAATTGTCTCACATTTTAACCTTCTGTACTCAAAGGCTTTGTACAAAAGACTTTCTGATGTTAAAAAGTACTTTCTTGAGACACCAAAAGCCCTTCCTTCTCCTTCCACCACATTAGCATTTTGCCCACGCAGACCTTTGACTGTTATTGATTAAATGTGCCTGTTCTTGAGTATGGACTGATGTGAATGTCAGGTGGGGGAAGACAATACTTAGAGGTATGCTTGGACAGTACCCCTCAAATCCTTTTGTTGTGCTGGAAATCACTACTGCCTCTAAAACATATTAGCTATAACAATACGTGCAGGGCACTGCACTGCTCAGAAAACCCTCTGCCCTGCTTTGTCAGCACTTTCCCATTGAATGCAGAATTTATATCTCAAGCATTAGGCTTCATGAATTAAATCCTGGCCTTGCCAGGGTGGGAGTTTTGCCATGACTTCATTGGGGCCAAGGTTTTGGCTCTTCAAGCTTTTGAATCAGCTCTTCTCCGTTCAGTCTGGGGTGAGAAGTTGGGAGAAGATTATCCCACATTTTCAGAGGAGCTGGAATTGTGTTACTCTGTTGTTTCTTACACCCTCCCTTACCCACCTGCTTCCCCTTCTGTGTAAACCACTGCTTTTTATACATGCAGAACAAATCGTGTTGAACAAGAATGGCTCTGATGCTGTTACTTTTCTTAATAATGTAGGTTTGAGAATAAACCAGGTTGAGCAAATTGTCTTTAGGAACAACTGTATAGTGCCTTTCACTCCAGTGATAGATGGGATTATCTAGTCCATTAACCAGACAAGAGCACTGCACGCACGTCCTACACTTGATATTAACTATCTTTGTGGATGTGTCTAGAGTAAAGCTGAGACACTGACACATTTTGTATAACCTCCTGTAAACAGGGTATATGCAAATAGTAAAAAAAACCAAACAGCTGCTTCCAGGTTTGGTGTCAGTTTTCCACCGCACACAGGAAATAAATGGGTGTTACCCTCTCTTTTATGAACAGTGGCTTTTAGGTTTGTCTCTTCGAGCTGTTTTGAAGAGAGATGAAATCTCTGTGTTGATAGAGTGGGAAGATACTTCAGGCTACACGCCTACTAACAAAATTATTTCTGAGAACTGAATCACGTGTCACCAATGGTAAATAATGTTTGTGATGAACTAAAAGGCCAGTTGTTGACCAGATCCTGCTCTGTGACAAGCTTCCTCCCTACATGAACATAGAAGGGCAGTATTCAGATTTATCAGTGCACAGGGGTAAGACAGTCTATCTGGTTTTGGTCTGTTGCTTTTTAAAAGCTAGTCTCTAACGTGGCATGTGGTAAGGCAAACCTACTGCTGAATAATAAACTTACCTTATTGCAAAATGACATATCTGGATTTGTATCTGCAGAACACAGTTTGTCTGGGGAAATGAAAGCCAGGTGGTTTTCACTGATGCAATACAATATGTAGAAGATATAAAAATATTTGAGATTAAAACATGACTCATTACCTCCATATGGCCAAAATCTCTAGGCTCTTCCTTTAGAAAAACAGGAAGGCCAATACTGTGCCATTTGAAGATATCTGCCAGTTACTGAGCACTTCTGACAGCACAGAAGGACACCAAGCAGACATCAGTAGTTCTTTGTCTAGAATTTAGGAATCCATGCAGTGTTAGTTAGAGCTGTGGCACTTTGCTCGGTGATCAACTGGATTTTGTTCCATGTTCTGGTGAGCTGCTCTGAAGTGCAGCAGGAGGTCTACAAATGAGCATCATCCTTAGCCCTTGCCCAGCCACCTGCTGCCCTCTGCTAAAGGAAGGAGCAGCTGTTGCAGCAGCAAATGTAGTCAGCAAAGAAACTCTTCCTCCTGCTTGTGAAACTCTTGTTAGGCTGTGACCTTGTGGAGAGCTGCCAATAATACTTAAGGGCTGGATTTACCTAAAGCAGTAGCTGCACCCTTGCTCTTCCCCCACTCCCTCATGGCACTATTTAATGAGCCCTTAGAGTTTGGGTCAGATTTATTGTTTGCTTTTAAGCCAGAAAGTGACACCTCAGAAAGTTACCTAAAATGTCTTCAAAGTAGGCAGGATCTGTTTAATAACATTTTCAATATCATGAAATAAAATCTGAAAAGAGAGAAAGCAACAGCTTTTACACCAGGGGTAGCACAGTCCTGAAGTTGAGAATCCAAATGAGATAGATGGTGGCATTCATTTTGGGTTGTGGTTCACACAGCTCACTTAACTTATTCTTCTCCTACAACCTGTCCCTGTTACATGTCTTCCCACCTCCCAATCCAGGAGCTGGGCTGAGACTACCAGCAGTCACTCTGTACCAGCAGGAGGAAGAGTAAAGAGCCAAAGGTGGGTCTCACTCTTAAGCAAGGAGCAGAATAGAATTGAGCTGAGCTGCTGAAGTTGGGCAGCTGTGCTGGGATAAGGGTCCCCATGAGGAATAAATACTTAGAAAATTTCCATGCAGATGCATTTCCACCTTGGAGGAGTGAGTCTCTTGTGTAGTCAAGTGAGAACTGAGTGATCCCAAATCTCTAGTCTCTGAGGTCTAATAATAGACAAATACTTTTTTTAGGAGTTTTTGTGGTCCCAGCTATTTTGCATTTGTATTTGTACCAGCTATCATTGTAGTAGAAAGAAGGATAGTACTGTGTGAGCTCTGTATATGAAGATAATTGACTTAATATTTAAGCAAAGTGGTTTGTATATTTTCTAGTTTTGTTTAAAATTAAGTGAAGGCTTGTTCATTTCCTTTGGTGTTTTTGAAAAGTGAAAGACTTCTAAAATCTCTTTCACAGTAACAAAAAAGGCTGGAGATCTAGTTGATGCTTATCTTTAAAGATATGATTTTAGAGACTTGGATGGATTTTGCTTCTGTCTTTTGAACCTAGAGAGCCCCACTCTTTAGTGCATTTACTAGAGCCTCAGACTTAGAGTACAGAGGTTCCTAGTGTTTGTTTTTTGGGGTTTTTGTTTTGGTGGTGTTGTTGTTTGTTTTGTTTTGTTTTTTAATAAATCTTTCCCTAAAAAAATCCAAACAAACAACAAAACAAACCCATAACCAAAACCCAAGTTGAGTTAGATCAGAAGTTGCTTGTGAATCTGCAGCCACTGGATCATGCTGTGTGTGTCAGATTCCAGGCCAAGATGTGTTCAAGTTAACTGCTCTCAGAAATGGCTCCCAGTGGTGCCTGGGAACTTTGCAAGCCCTGCCTCTGAGGCCCACTGCACGTTCAAGATGCTGAAAGGGCTTCATGCCAGGATGGCAGAGCTTTATCATACAAATTACTTTAGGATCATCTACAGTCATGTGTTTTCTCTTGCAATATATTGTGTTTAAAGTAAACCTGAAATTTGCAACTGCTGGAAATATGATACAGGTAGGTAGCATTTGTGTATTTGCTTTACAACTGCTTTCTGGTGTTTCGATTCACAGTAACTCACAGCTGCATTCCGAGGAGAAATGAGGTGGCTGGAGACAGGCTTTTCCTGTATCTATAAAAACAAGAGTTTTGAGTCTACTTTTTCTTTTCTTTGCAATCTTATGATGAGTTTCAGCTCATTTTTCAGTTAACAGTGACTGTAGCTCCCCCTTACACTTGTTAGTGTTATGAGAATATTAACAAGACTGAATCTTGATTCTATTGGGGGTTTTTAGGATAGGGGATATTTAACAAGCACAGTATAACTTTTTTTCCCCCACTGAGGCTAAAAGTTTTGATGGTGCCAATTTCCTTTTGAATACTGTCTACTTCCCTACAAGAACTCCAGTCTACTGATGGCTTCTTTAATCAAGAACTGAAAAATGGAAGCTGGCTGGCCCCATTATGCAATGTTAGATGTGATTAGGAAGGACATATGACCTATGAACCCACGATCCAGAGCAAAAGGAAGTGTTCAGCAGTGGAGTTGGCACTTCTTCAGCTTCTTCCTTGGAAGAGTCCTACCCTTCTGAATGTGAAGGGTATGCTGATGAGCACAGCTCCTTCTAGGAACATCCTGACTTTTTTTTTTTTTTTTTTTTTTTTTTTTAATGGAAATGGTCGTAGTAGTTAACGCTTTCTACTTCAACATTGTCAAACCTCCAGCTGCTTCTCTGCATTTTTTTTTTATTCTGTGCTGAAGGAAAAAAGCTTTATGCCTAGAACTTGGGCTGGGACTGATCCTAGACTCAATCTCTTGCTCTATGCTGACATTCTGTGATTCTCTGCAACCAGGATTCAGTCTAAGCAGGACCAAGACACTGTCATCTCTAAAAAGGGGCAACATAATTTTTATCCTGTTGCACTATATGGTCTTTCCTGCTTTTAAATGCTGTTGGCTGCTGTGCACATCTAGACAGTTGGAGGCTTATGTGACCACAGTAGATATTTTGATAATAAATAATACTCTCTTTTCCTTTCTCTTTTGATTTCTTCAAAGCTTGTGTCAGTGCTGAATTCTCAGCAGGCTGTGTGCTTAGCTCTTGTTATACGTGGGTGTGATGGGTGTGTAGCAGTACTGAGTCTTTAAGAGCTGGGTCTAGAAGTGGCTTTACACATTTGTGCAGAGAAATCTTTCTCCTGTTTGTGAGGATAGGCTTCACTGCAGAAGGAAATTCCAAATATTGACATTTGTGTACGCTGATGGGTGAAGGAGGGTTCATGTCTTGCTGAAATGAAGAATCAGGAGTTAACAGCCAGATAAACATGTTTGGGTTTTGCATTTTTTGTGTTTATTAATATTTTTAATTTAAATGATGCAAAAGACACCTAGCAGGAGCAATCATGTTAAACTCCCATGAGTCCTTCCCTGTTCAAAGCTGCTGCCATGCATCTTCACTGTGGGCTTTTATGCAGCTTGGAGATGTCTTTTTTTCTTGTTTTCTGGATGACTATTATGGTCATCTGCCACATTTACTTGAAAGGCATATCTTCCAGCCCTTGGGCAGGAAAAACAGCTACTGGGTCAAAATGCTGAAGGTATAAGTAGATGATGGAGGTTTGAGGAGTGAAAGCATGAAATGCAGAAAAGCATTAAGCAGATGTTCAAGATCCTACAGAAGGAATGGTACCGAGAAAAGGGGTGTATGAGCAAGTGGAGAGAATGACTGCTCCAGTAAGAAAAAATCTCTTGTAGGATTCTTCAGGACAAGCATTCAGGCACTGACTGCAGTGTTTGTTTATACTGCTGAGTTTAAGAGGATCAGGGAATCAGCTTGAACTAAACTTTTGTGTCTCCATGCCACTTGATTGTTACTGCACTCGATGGCCTGATTTTGACTGGGCTCACCAGCTTTCATCCCCAAAAAATCTGCTGTAATTAAATCTCAGCAGCATAGGTGCAGCTTGAGGCCTGAGTTTGATCTTTAATCTCCTCTAGATAGTATAGACATAGAGAGCAAGAAGCTGCAGTAACCAGGTAGAGGAAACAGTGAAGTCCATGGCAAGAGTTCAGGTCATGTACAAAGATAGCTGGAAAATCTTATGGAAGGGGTGGCAACAGACTTAGGTATGAATTGAGGTAGATCTGAGTTAAAGATGACACCCACATTAGAGCTCTGACTAACTAGCAGGGTGGATTTTAAGGTCTTTTGGTAAAAAAGGTGGAGAGGAGATTGTTATGAAGGTGAATGACTCAATTTTAACTGTGATGATTTGCAGATGATCAGACAGTGATAACCTATCAGAATAGATTAATAACAAAATGTATTTTGCATTTACTATATATACATTGTAAAAGTAGTGCTGAGTTTTTAACAGTGGGAGTGAATACTAATGGTTTGAACTGTAGTGCATTTAATAAGACAAATTCAGTTTGTGTTCATGATGGCCTTTATTTTTTTTAGCATAGTCAAGTATAACATCTTGGACCAAGTCATAATAAAGTTAATGAGATGAATGCTGGCAACATGGTTGAACTTTTTTTTTTTTATTTTTAGTGGCTTGGTGGGATTACTTCACAATTTAAATTTTTCTAATGTTAAAAATATATGAGTATTAATATATAATACAGTCTGTGATACTTTTTCAGTGATTCTGTTGCAGATTTTTGCTTAATATTTAAGACTGTAAATATCAATAAAGCCCCAACACAGTATTTTTGTTACACAACAGACACTCCATATTCCTCAAGTAGTAAAACATACAGAGATAAGATAATGTTGGAAATTATGCAGTGAAAATTAGTGAAATAGCTACTAATCCAGATTCTATGGCAGGTGAAATGCCTTAGCTATACAGCTGTTACTTAATCTTTAAACTCATGGAATGACTTGCATTAGTTGACTTGCTTTAAGTTGGAATGGTGCAGCTGGCTATGCATAAAACTTATTTTTCACGTGGTGTTTTTGGTGTGTTTCAGGGAAAGGTCCACCTTGAGCTGAGACTGAGCGAAGTCATAACAGACACTGGTGTCGTCTGCCACAAACTTGCAACACGGTAGGATTTGAAATGTACCTGCAGTGACAAGAAACAGGTTAATTAGAGATGGTGTGCAGTGCTTTATTTAAAAACAATTGTATGAGTCAAAACCATTGGTTAGACATTAGATGTTCTTAACCAGTGATATCCTTATGAGTTGGTAGCATTTGAAATATTTTTCATTTTCTCTTCTCCTTCCTTCCACATAATCTACATAATTTTCTCACTAATAGTCTTAAATGATAATAAAGCATTTATCCAATTTAGTCATGGCATAAATACCAAAAAAACATCAAAGGATAATAATGATGTCCTTCTGCTGCGCATTAAGGACCTTACCAGCTAAGGAAACTTGCAGCACAACTTGTGCGGTGACAGAATGTTACAGAGCTGATTTAAACAAAAGTCTGCCATCAGTTATTAAAGCAGTCTCAGAATCAGCCATCCCATCTCACTCAAATGAGCTGAAACCTGGAAGCCACAAGACTCAGATGAGAGTCAAGATTTCGCCTTTCTTTGAGGAGGAGTCTGGGAGGCCACTGCTCTCTGACCACACCAAAGCCTTTCAGGTGGCTACTTGAGCAGTGGCAGAGCTTCAGGAATGTCAGCTTCAGTCTGCTGTCAGGAATGTGATTTCTACTCTTTGTCAGAGGAGCTGTCAAAATCAGTGTTGGCATCATACTTTTCTAGCTATTTGGCAGTTGTGTCAATAGAAAAAAGGCTCTGCCAGGAAAGCTCTGACTAGTCCTATTTTCAGACCAGTGTTTGACATCATTTTGTAACTGCCTTTGCTAAGGCTTTGTTAATGAGCTCTCCTGGCAGTCTTTACATTGAGAACCTGTTAACAGATGCAGGTGAGCCATGGGGTTGATCTCCATCCTTCTAGGCACACTGTTATTAGGAGAAGTGCTGGGGTATGTATGCCTGTGCATATACCCTCTGCCCTTCCAAACCTGCCAGAGCTCCATCAGCAGCTACACTTGAATTCTTTCACTCCACAGTCAGGTGGTGATTCAGAGTGAATGACAGGGATGGTCTGGTGGTACAGGTTGCTGTGTGGGCTCTGAGCTCTGGTGAACTTATTACCAGGGCACAGAGCCACTGAAAGACAGTTAGTTGTCCTTTTTCAGAGCAGGAGTCAGTATAGCTGAGCACCACCTATACAACCCAGCCTTCCCTTCCCTGAGGACTCTGATTGATTGTGTCATTTTCCATCATGCAATTTGAATATGACTGAGAGGTGATGATGATGGCACACACTGAGGGTTCAAACCTGCACCTACCAAGTCTTAGGCTGGCATCTTTTGTCAAGGTGTTGTTTGTGTTGCTCTAGGTCCTACAGCTTTGCAGGAGAGGGGAAAATAGGAGAGAAAAGGCATTTTTCTTCTCTTTCTGCACCACTGTATCTTTGCTATGTGAGAGAATATATATGTGTGGGACACGCAGGACAGAGGGGTTTATCACTAAGCCTGGACTGTTGTCAGAGCAGGCCTGGAGGATACTTCTTTCTTTCCCTTTTTCTTTTTTTTTCTTTTCTTTTTTTTTCTTTTCTTTTTTTTTTTTTTTTTTCCTTGGCCTGTCTGGAAGTGTGTAGCACACTCTCCTTTGTGATATGAAAGAGCCACAAAGGCCTCTGCCCATATTTTTTGTACCCTAATTGTGGGTTAAAACCCTATGATGCCTGGGACCCTACAAGTATAGGTTAATTAGAACATCCTTCCACTCTCACCACACTCTGTGTTGGGATAGTTAGGTGTGTACTGAATGATCTTCAGAAGTGTTTGCCTCGTGTTGTTTTATTCTGAGGCAGTATGCCATGCCACAGCCAGCTTTCTTTTGTAGGTTTTCTCTTTAGTAATGAGATCTGGTGCATTGTACTGCCAATGGATTTTTTCAGTGATATTCCTGAAATTCTAGAATTAGGTCTGAAAAGGTCCTTCTTAACAAATGACACGTGCAGCTTCTTCTTGAAAAGAAATAAGGCAATGGCAACTTGAACAGTGTGGCAGTATGCAGCATTTTTTTTCTACCTTTGTATTTACTTGGCCAGACAGGTTTTAAATCTTTATTCAAGTTTTTGCCTATATAGACTTGATTTGATGGCTGTTTCATTCACTTTATAGAATGAAGAGGAAATGCTTAGATTGGCTTGCAAAGCATTTTGTAGCTCTGATTTGCAAGGTATTGTTCAGTAAATACAATGTATTAGCTGAAATACATAGAAAAATCCTGAGGTTTTAATCACAATGTTCAGAGTTCATCTTGGTTTACATCCAGCTCTTGGCTCTTCAAAGCAAAACTTGGGGATCAGAGCCCAGGCAAGCTTTTGTCTGCTGAAGCTGGCTTTTCCCATTGTCATCATCTGGTTTCCACAGCATTTTGTTATTTGAGTGCTAAGAGAGTAGAGCTTAGCAGTTTAAACAATGTAATTGGGGAAATAAAAATATTTATAGAACACGTAGTTCCACTGGTGCAGGTTTTCATGGCAATGTGACTTACAAGTGAGAAAGAGAAAGGGAATGATGTTGGGGGGCGGGGGGGGAAGCACTTTGGAATGTAATCCAACATTTTCTTCATGCCACACTCTTTGCTGTAGAAAGGTATACAACAAACTCAGCCCCTAGTGTTTTTCCACAGGATCTGAAATCTTGTTCAGGTTTGTTCATAGGTAATTTGGTTCTAGTGCTTAGGCATATAAGAAGCCTGCTCAGCACAGCCCTTTGCCTAAGTGCTTGTCAGATAAGACAACATCCATGGACTTTGCAGCCTGGTACCTTCATGTAACTGCATTTGTACTAACTCTTGTTGTGCCAGGAAAAAGTCTTGTTCAGTAGGTTCTGGCTTCTCCCTTCCCTGTCTTTCATTCACAGAAGATCTCATCTTGTCTTCCTCCATGGTTTTCACACCCACAGCCTTCCTGGCCCTCTGCACAATCAGCTGCTGCTTGTTGTGGCTACCAACATCTGGCCTCCCTTTCCAATTGGCTGTACAGTGAAGGCCTTCTCTTGTTTCACAAGTGATTTTTCACCTGCCAGAAGTCTGTCCATAATTTTATGAACATGTTAAGGTACTAAGGCCCTGGAAAGAAGTGGTCAAGACTTTCCCAGGCTTCCTGTTGCTTATGTCCATAGCCAGCCCTTTGTGCTGACAGACAGCTCCTGGCAGCTGCTTGAACAATGGTGTATTTTAATTTTGTTCTCTGAATTTTTTAAACTGAATCAGGCCATAATCTTGTGCATCTGAGAAATGGTGCTGTTGTCTAATACAGAGAAAGGAAAATGAGCAGGGCCCAGGGAAGGGTGTTCTTTCTGCAGCAGTGACAGGTTGGATGAAGTATTTGAGCTAAGCATGGACAGAGAGAGTATGTGTACCTATATTCCATTAATACATCTGAAAAACAATGACAAGTGCTTCCCCCTAAACTTTTATCTGAGTCACCACTTTCTATATACAGATACTTTTCTTGCTTCACAACAGGAATACCAAGAAATAAGCCCTAGACCTTTTTTAAACCTTTCCCCACCATCATTAGGGCTGATTCTGTGCAGCATATTTGTTCAGCACAGAAGGTTGGTTCCCCAAAGGCTTTAGGCATCTGGGCTGGTCCAGACAACTTTCTCTCATCTTGCAGAGCAACACAGACCAGGAACAGCAGACACATGCAATCCCATTTATTTAATAAAGAGGAGGGCTTCTGCAGATAGCTTTGTGGAAATCCATATGCTTCGCTGTGGTTAAGCTACCAGAGGCAACATTTAGAAGCTGTGTTCTGTATTTAGCAAGATGACATCTGACTTCCAGAATGCCTGAAGGAACAGGCCACTGAACTCCTGTTGAAAGTCAGCGTGAGCTGGGAGCCTGGCTCCCTGATCTTCCTTTGAGAATTCCAGCATGTGTATGTAATTAGTCACATTTAAATGTCTGTATTTATTCAGTGTCCCCAGCTGCTCCTTCAAGTGCTGTCTTATGTCTTGTCTCCTAAGTTTAAAAAAGCTTGGAAACATCTGCTTTGGAGAGCTCCCCTCTTCCCCCCACCCCTCCTTTTTGTCTCCACCACCAGTAAATCTATATAGCTAAATAATAGCTATATGGGTGTAGTTGCCACTGCTGTCTTTCCTATCTAGTAACACAATTTTCCAGTAAGCTATTGATAAGTCTACAAATACATTAACAATGATGACATTTTATGTGATAAATGAAGCATTTGTGCTCTGCTGTAGCAGATATGACTGTTCTGCATTAATTCATGAACTCAAATGCCATGCAATTGTCTTGAGAGCTCTACAAGGTATATTCTCACCGTGTGGAACAAAATTAAATGGAGTGTTTACAAGAGCAAGCAGAAAGGAAGCAATAAGTAGATGTGACATCTCCAAAATAAACACTTCAGGGGTCATTAAGAGAACAGTGGTTGAGCTGTGGGCATTTACGAGCCCTTAAAATGGCTCTTAAGACCTTAAATCTTTTAAAAAGGCCCTGTGAGGAGAGAGGTAAGGAGGAAGGTGGTGTTTGTCAAGTGTGGTTAAAGCAGAAGTTCTCTGCCTAGGACTGGGAGTGCTGGGACTCTGTGGTTGTTCTCCAGCCTTCTCTGACATGTGAATAGAGCACAGAGTTCAGGGGCAGCACTGACCTTCCTCTCTGATTGCTCACCCCAGAGATGTGAATTTCTTTGTTCACGAGCTGTTGTGTGGGCAGCACGTTGCTGGCAGGTTGGTAATCAGCACCCTGCACCAGTCTGACTTCATGGAACTGCTAAAGATTCTCTTATGCAACATGGTGTTTCTAAAGTGAAGGGAAATTCTGCTCGTTTTGACAATTTGGGCAGGTTGGCCTCTATGTTTGAGAGAGACAGGGACCTACTGGAGAGAGTCCAGTGGAGACCTATGAGGGTGATTAAGAGACTTGAGCATTTCCCCTATGAAAAAAGACTGAAAGAACTGGGGCTGTTTAGGCTTGAGAGGAGAAGACTGAGGGGGACCTTATTAATGTTTACAAATACCTGAGGGGTGGGTGTCAAATGGAAGGGGCCAATCTCTTTTCTGTAGTGCCCAGCAATAGGACAAGGAACAATAGGCATAAACTGGAGCGCAGAAGGTTCCATCTCAACATGAGGAGGAACTTCTTTACTCTGAGGGTGACAGAGCCTGGAACAGGCTGCCCAGAGAGGTTGTGGAATTTTCTCTAGAGACTTTCAAAATCCATCTGGATATGTCCTGAGCAACATGCTCTGGGTGATCCTGCACTGGCAGGAGGATTGGACTCTATGATCCCTAAAGGTCCCTTCCAACCCCTAACATTCTATGATTCTATGTTTAACTGGTCACAGCTCTTGAAGGGCAAAGCCATGTATCTGGCCACAGTCTAGTTGGAGGGCTCCCATAATGGTCATTCCTGCTGGTGGATTATCAGTCTGCATCCTAATCTAATAGGAAAATGTGAGCCCATTCTGTCTGGAGAAGGTTTGCTTTGTCACCTGTGATTGCAGTTGGAGTCACCTTGAAAAACTACAGGATTGGAGCTAGTCCTTCAATCATGGAATACATTAAAATGCTTTTGTGTAAAATAAAAACATACAGGCATCATCTTTGTCATCTGAGAATCTTCCTTGATTAACTACCTTGTTTCCTGTGTTTCTCATTTGCATGGGAGGTAGTTTACTTTCCTGTATATAACTATCTCATCAGATCTCAGGAACAGGTAAAGAGTCTAGAGAGTTGTATTCAAGTGAGAACTTGTTTATGCAGGGCTATATTGTATATGTGATGCTGAAGACCAGATTTTGTTGGCTTTCTGTCATGGCTTTATCTCTGCAGGTAAGAATGGAAAGAGGGAGTGCAGGAAGGGTACCCAACAGAGCTTTTTGATAATGTTTTTCTGTGCACACTGGGACCCGTTAGCTTGATGTAATTTCTTTAGTCTTTCATAGTATTCCAGTTTTCTATATACTATTCATAGTATTCCAGTTTTCTTTAATAGGTGGAGGTAGTTTTGGGTGGACTCTGGTTCCTTGTCAATGGTGCAGAGCAGGCTTTATTCTTCTCTTGAGCATGGTGTGCCTTACTGTGTTTTCCTTTTCCAAATGAGAGGTGGTGTTCTGAAGGAAAGTCAGCAGGAACCTGGAGGTTCTTCCTCACGGAGGCAGTTTGCTGATGACTCTTGTTTTGTTACTCTATGAGGCAGCAGTGCTCAGTCTTGGGTTCTTTATGGTGTGCTGGATGGTGCAAGGCTGCAGCTTGTGTTGAGTTTGGAAGTGGCCTGAGGGCAGAGCTGGCAGTGAGTGCTTTTCTGGTTATGTTACAGCTCTTGGTGCTCTTTGCCTACGTTCAGAGTGGGTCCCTGAGCCACCTTGGCTCTTGGGTTTGCTCCTTCCAGATTTAGAGAGCATATGTTTGTGTGTTGCTTTAGAGAAGTTTCTACTCCACTGCAGAGACTTAGAGCACACGGCCAGCTTCGAACTTGCTTCAGGATCTAATGAAGCTTAATTTTCTGTCTGAAATATGAGCTCAATTGGCTGGGGGTGGGAAATTGTATTGCTGACTACAAGCAGACCAGCTTAATGTCTGCATCAATCAGGTGACCACACAGTATTTTGAAAAAATTTAACTTGTGTTTGCTGGTGGTAGGGAATACTGATTAGAGCATGAAGTGGTTTCAGGGCTTCATTTTCCATAAAACTCATGGATCCAATGAAATGTGTGACAGTTGCCTTTGCTTAGAGAGCAGAACCCTGCAACAAGCTGCAACTTTTCCTGCAGGATTGCATCTTGGTCATGCTTTTAATCTTATATGTGTTTCATAACAAACTGGGAGGGGAGAAGTGCTCAGAGATTAAATCATGTTGTATCTGGTATTTTTATCATGTAGTGCTGCAATACTGTGGGTTTTGGGGGGGTAGGGAGAGGAATAGAGAAGGAATGGATACATGTCTCTGTCCACAGCTTTAGCATGGTACATCTTTGTTGTGGGGTTTTTTTTTTCCTCCTTCCCAGCTTTGGTAACACTGCAGTTACATTGCCTGCCATCTAAGGTCCTCTTCCCTTGACTTCTCCATCCCTATTTAATCTTCTTGACTGTTTTGTAGCCTAAATCAAGTTTAAATTGCATATTCTCAATCAAACCTCCCCGTATCTATCTCCTGTTGCTATCAGGTTTCCCACTAAATGAAGTTTCAGTTTCACCCATCTTTGTTTTGGATTCAACATTTCTTCAGTGTTTCTCCTCTGTTCAAGAAATTTGATTACTCAAATCACAAGTATTTTATTATCTATAATCCTAATCAAAAGTGAATTCTTTGATTAGATCCTTTGGCAGTAGTCCACCTCCAGCAGAACATGTTTTAAAGTACTCACCATTTGGAGACTGAATCGTCATCACATGAGTCTCTGGAATGTGTATAAAACTGAGGTTTTAATTCAAGACTGCAGTGTAACTCTTAAAAAGAAGTTAGTCTGTTTCAACAGTAAGTGCCACTGTTTAAATAATGTGAAAGCACTTCCTGGTTTACCCAGAATAAACACAGTCTGGGATTATAAATGGAGGCAACTTATTCAAGCATAAATCCTTTTGATAAATACCTTTTAAATGCACTTGAGGTCACAGTGTTAGGGTGCTTAGAGAACATTCCTGTATTATCCATATTTGTAAGAGATGAGTGGCTTTTGAGAATTGCTGACAGTTTGCTGACATACCCACAACATCTGAAGTTTTTACTTTAATGTCCTTTAATGGTGATCAGCTGGAGTAGTTCACTTAGGTTGAGGTGGGACCCTGGGAAATGTTGGTCAGGGAATAGTGGTCAGCTGTCCTGCATCATGACCTCTATCAAAAGGCTCTTTGAAGCACACTGTATTTAGCATAATGCAAAGGTAAATTCATATGTTGTTTCTTTCTGAATGACTATTGGAATTTCTGCTGCTTCTGAGGCAGGCACCATCCACGCTGGTGAAGTGTCCATAGCAGCAGTGTGATGGGGCACGACTTGGAAATCATACTTTTAACTACAAGTTTACCTATTGCTACAAGAGCAAGACTTGCCAACATGATATATTTAGGCAGCAGAAGAGGAAACTGGGGACATTGAGGTATGATAGGAATAGGGAGGCTGGAGGGTAAAGGGGAAGTAGAAGGGCCCCAGGTGTTGAAGTTGGTGGTTTTTTTGCAAGTATAAGGAGAGTAAAGACACGGTACACAATGCAAAGGAAACACCCTCCAGTAGCTCTTGTTCACAGAACTATTTGTTGAGAGGAAGTTTCTGCAAGAAGTCTGACAGTGGCAACAATGAGAAAATATCTCTTTGCCTACTCCATCTGGGTGACTGGAAAGCATGGTCACGTTTCTAGTTACAGTATTGTACTGGGAGCACAGCTGGTTGTGCACTACAAGCAACTTCCTTCAGGAGTCCACAGTGTTAAAATCACCTGGTGTTTACTGTAATCCCACCACCACCTTCTTGATGTAAATCTTTGGTGCTGCTTTCTGGCATTTTCAGTAAGAGTTGATTGTGAAATATTTAATCTGTGTTGCTAATTATATATTTGTAATGCATAAAGCACTTGTGGGAAAGATTAAAAGTCTTTTAATATACAATATAATTTAATAGCAGTTTGAGACCAGTCATTTTCATTGTCCCACTCTTTTTCCTTCCCACTGTACAAAGTAGTTTGCTGGTTCCTCCTTTAATCATTTTGTTCTGTCAAATGCAAAGAGAAAAGGGAAGTACTTTGAAAGAAAATGCAAGATACCATTCTGACAAGCACAGAAATCAGCAAGGAGCCTGTGCAGCAGTGTCTGCAATTAATTTTAACTCATTTTACAGTTGACTTGCTTCCAAGATGATGGTTTTGTAATAATTTCATACCAGGTTCAAACAGAAGCAAGAACTCAGCTAGACTCTACAGCTGCTGCACATGGTGTTGCATTTTTAGTTGTTGACAGTCTGCCTGTTGTCCAGTTTCCTCCCCTAAACATGGTGTTGGGAGGAGATGGCACAGTGCTGTGGCTGACCCTCACTATATATGTTCTGTTAAGTCAGTGGTGCTCCAATTTCTGCACAGCCATTGGATTTAACAAAACTGTTAAACCTGGAGTATCTTTTGAGATCTCTACCACTTTTTCAAACTTTTTGAAACTTGCCAATCAATTCCAAAACATCATCCTTGAGACCGCTGGCCAAACATAGACAGAAAGCATTTTCTCATAAGCCTCCATCATCAGGAGCAGGCTAAAAGGGATGATGTTAAACTTGGAAAAGTTCATAGAAAAGCTACAGGAGGAATTGAAGACCTGATAATCAGCTTGCAGTGAATGAGTGCTTGATTTATGCAGGAAAAACTTCAAAGAGATGAAAACACAGTATGTGTGACATTCAAGGGAGAGTCCTTCTGATTGTATGGTTACTTATTCTTACCACAGTGATGCCAAAATGTTAAAAGCAAAAGGCTGATCTACTGGGAAAGATGTACTAAATTACTTTTTAAAAAAATTCATTTTCTTTTTGAGTCATGATCATTAATCAGTGAACAGTTTCCTGCAGAACATTGTAAGGCTATTTTAATCATTATGAGCCCTTTAAGTCTCAGTTTCTTCCAGGAGGGTGCTCTGGAAATGCAATAGACATCATGAATTTGTTGCACAACTGGACTAGGTGACAGCTTTCATCACTATCATGAAAGAGGCTGGATTATGTGATCCCAATGATCCCTTTTAGTCCCAAAATATGAGGAGAAACTTAATGCAAGTATGAACTGTTTGTGCAATAGCTGGAATTATAAAGCTGATGTGGACTCGTAATTACAGCTGGTTATACCAGAATGCCTACCTGACCATGCCCTCATTTGCATCTTGTTTTTCCCTAAGAAGATCTAAAGTGGCAAGACACTAAAAACATTTTTTTTTTTTTTCAAGGGCACTTACTTTGCATTGGTTTTTATCATGAGAGATCTTCATGCTGTACAAACAACAGTATAACCAGCAGCTGGTGAAGTGGAGCCTCCTTTGAATGCAATACCAGAGGTTTTAGCTGAACCTAGGACTTGACTGACCTTTCAGGGTAGAAAGTAAAATGGGACAGTGTGGCAGTGGAATATATATAATGCTTTGCTCCTGGTAGGGTATGAGGTTAACTATTCTGCTGTGCTATCATTATTCAAGAAATCTCACATGGTGCTTTATCCCATTCAATTGGTTGAGGCATTTTTCTTCCACTAAAAGTCTGTGCCTTCCTCTTCAGGCACCTGCTGGGTATTGTTCTGTCCTAATTCAGTACTAGGCCATCACTCAAAAGTCTAAATTCAATGCTGAGAGGTTTTTTTGGTTGCTTTTTTGTTGGTTTGGTTGTTTTTTTTTTTCCTGAAGCACTACCTATAAGACACTATGTATGTTCTGTATGAGAAGAAAGCATCAGGCAGAATGTATTACAAAATGTGCTTTTTGATACCCATGATATTCATGCTTGTTGGAATGAATAGCTCTATCTACCTTAGTGTAAAAAGCTTAGCTAAATTAAACTTAACAAGCCTGATCTGTATGTTGCTGTTTGGATACCCGAAAAAGACTCTAGAGATCTGCTTTCTGCCTTTCACAAACTTGGTATATCTGAATGCTGATTTGGACTGAACATTGCTGTACTTTTTTATTAAAACATAGTTTTTGAGGATATAATGCCTTGATTTCACTGTTAAATACCAGATACTGTGATTTTTTTCTTTTTTTTTTTTTTACCTCCCCTACTTGATTACTGCCTTGTCTGTAATCACAATGAGATATGTTAACTTTCCAGTTATGTAAATCCAGACAGCATGAAGTTATTACTACTACTTCTTGAATTCTAGTTGGAGAGCATTTTCATGTTAACTGTGACACAATTTGTATAACCTCAGCCCAGTTCTCTTATCAAAATGAATTCAGTGCATCAGCATTAATTTGGGACTTAGTTGGCAACTTAACTGCCATCAGGTTTCAGTAGTGGTGATGAATCAGCTTAATTTGAATTCCTTAATGAAAGTATTGCATGTGTAGGAAAGATCTGCCCTTTAATAAGTATTGTTAATAAAGATCCCAGATCATCTGATTATTCCCATAAATGTAACCAAGAGCTGCTCTGAGTTGTTTCAAGTTGTGTTTTTAAAGCATTAAAAGTTCCACCTACCTCGGGTGCGCCAAGGCGTGCCCAATACAGAAGGCTGTAGCCTCCATATAGTGTTTGAAGGCACCTTTGATTATTTTCTAGGTCCACAAATAATTACTTCCTTTCTTTTTAAACTCTGAGCTATTTGTGTTTTGGTGTGTTATTTTTCACTTAGAAAGGTATATTTGCCACTAGAATATATCTAATTAAATATATGATGTGAGAATCTGTGTAAAGAGTTTTCATAGATTTATTCATTTGAGAAATCATTATACTTGGACTGGGTAGACATGAGAAAAAAAACAAACAGCTGGCTTTTGATTCTGTTGGTGCCAGGGTTCTTGTTAAACCATCTCCTTCTCTTGCCTTCCCTCCCTGTCTGCACCATTGCATTACCCAAACGTTACTGAGATTTGATCCAGACTCCCAGCTGATGCGTTCCCTTGGTCCAGGAGTTCTGGGTTGTCCCCTGTGGTTCAAGTGTGCTGTGGCATGAGATTTGGATGCTTTCCTCTAATCTTCTGTACTTTGTGCTCTCATGGTTGTTACAGATGTCTGTCTGTTCTGGTCACTTAACAGCATATCCAAATTTGTATTTAAAATAGTACCATCTCTGGCCAGCCTGAGACAGTTGTTTGGCTTGGCTCTGCTCTGCACTTTGGAGGAAATGCTTGCTCACCAGCTGGGTAGGAAACCCCTACATAAGTTAACGACACACTTCAAATTTGCTGTTTTGCTTCTTATTGTTGAATATAGGTGTCTTTTTTCCTTCTCTCTGCATCAGGTTCTTTAGAGCTTCTGGTGTTAGCCTCTTCCTCTCTTTTTTTACTTGCCTCAGAATCAGATCCCTGCCAGTAGATTCATAGGTTCATAGATATTAGGGGTTGGAAGGGACCTAGAAGATCATCTAGTCCACCCCCCCTGCTTGAGCAGGATCACCTAGACCAAGTCACCCAGGAACAGATCCAGGCGGGTCTTAAGTGTCTCCAGAGATGGAGACTCCTCAACCCCCCTGGGCAGCCTGTTCCAGAGCTCTGTCATCCTTAATGAGAAAAAGTTCTTCCTTGTGTTGACCTTAAACCTCTTCTTTGGGTGATTACCAAATGGTAACTTCTGCCCTATCAAGTACTACACTCTGTCTTCGGGATGAATTTCAGTCACTCCAAAACTAGCCACTTCATTTTGTCTTCCTTGTTGTCACAGCGTAGAAAATTCATCTAATGGCTGTGGCTGCTGCTGGCAGAGGGGGCAGGTGAGGACATGGCCATGCCCCTTGCAACTCTCTGCTGCATGTGGCCGGTGCCACGTGGGTGCTGCCTGACAGGAGGGGTTGTGCTGTATGCAGACAGCTCCTTCCTGGGAGCAGGTTAAACTTGGACAGGCCTCAAGTCAGAGATGATTGCAGTTTGCTTTCTATAAACCCTGTATATCCCACAGAGCATGCTGTATGTCTTCTTGACACTGACCTATGCTTCTACTCAGAGAAAAGCAACGTGGGAGATTTTTGTCACTTCATTATGTAGCCATAACACCCTGTGTCCAACTCCCATGCTGCCTTTTGGTTGCTGGTCTTCTTGCTTTCCTTATCTGGCCATACAGACAGTATCCTGGTGTTTCTATTTCATATCAATGTAGGCCACAGTCAGCTCGACTCAAGCTCTTGTCTAGGCTCCAGTTGTTTGCTGCATACTGTAATAGTCATTGTTCTGGGGTTTACTCCTGTTCCTCACCACTCTGCTTTAACAAATGCTTTTGTACCTGCCTTGATGCAGTGACCCATTCCTTGGCTTCCTGCCATGCTACCTCACATTCAAATTTCTTCATTTTCTCTACAAGAGCCAATAACAGTACTGTCTGTAATAGTCTATTACACTATTTTATCCTTATGTGATTTTACCTCTTCTGTGTGTGTATGTGTGTGTATTGCTATTACTTTAAAATTTTTTCACACTCCTTACTTTGCTGCAGCTTGTATTAGGGTCTCCTGTCTCCTCTGAAAATCAGCATGTGCTAGAAATAACTCCTTCTGCTTACTTACCCTTTCTCCTTACACTCTCAACGTTCAGCTTTCGCTCCCTGTTAATATCTGAGGTTGCAAGTCCGAGACCAAGGCAGGAGGAAATGATGATGTCAGTGCCAGTAATAGTCACTAAATCAGTGCAGTTCAAAATTTCAGCAAGCTGGTGTCTTTGTTCAAGACCTCAGGGTGCTGTTATGGAAGATAATTTAACCATTTTTTATATTAACCTAACTAAAAACTTCTCTGAAATGGCTTTTAGGAAGCTTGCAACTCTTCTGTAATTGACTCATAAACTGGCTTAATTGCTAATGGATTAACTCCTTGTCCTTCCAGAACAGGATGGCTGACACCCACTTTTTAGTCTGTTCTCTTTATTTAGTACAGAGTACAGATGGTACTCTGTAAATGTGTGGTTTTGGAAATCTTTCTAGAGCTGATATTGGGACACAAATTGACTGTTCTGAACTGTAGCATGGAGGACAGCTGCCATATTCATAGCAGAAAGAGGTCCATGTGATTTTTTTTAAAAAACTATTAAATGTTTAGATTACTACTAATGTAAAAAAAATAAAATAAAAAAAAAAAAAAGCAGTTTATTTGAAGTTATAATGGTTTTAGGGATGTCTGTGTATTGTCAATATTTCTTCCTTACATTGAATGAAACAATAGCTCCATTTAAGTGTTCAATTAAACCAAAGAGGTTGAGGAGATAGTGGGATGTCAAAGGTTCTGTTGTTTCTAAGTCAGAACATGTTTGTTCATCAAAATAAACAACAACAAAAAAGGAGGAAGATGTCATCCAGAGCGGAGAGGGTACTACTGTAGTTTCTAAAGGACTGAGGTTTTAAAGAAGAGTAGTTTTCTTGGAGGGGGTGTAAAAGAGCTAGAAGGGTAGATTTGGAGACCAGGAGGGTGGCTGAGCATTGGTAAAAGACGCTGATTTCATGTTTCCTGGAGAGATAAAAAATGTACTGGGGAAATGGCTTGAAAAATCATAATAAAGCAAAGGAGGTGTTGATGTATTTTATTCAGTAGGGCTACAGCTACTTGGATATTCTACCATCCTTTGCTTTCCTCAGTTTGTTCTACAAGGCGTGATCAGTGGTCACCAGACACTATACAATCCTGAAACAGTTTGTGTCTGAGTTGGGAAATAAGATGAAGATGAACCAGGACACACTGCTGTGGGAAATTCCCAGTACGTTAGAACCTTTCAGAGGAAGCTGCTCTATTCCCAGTACAAAACCCATGCAGATGAGAAGAGTAATAGGGATTTTTGTTTTGGTACAAGATCATTTCCAAAAATCAAGGAATAGGTACAGTTAAAGTCCTCTTTTACTAGAGGTCACTTAGTGGGAGTGGGCATGATGCTTTGTCTGTACATGTTCATTGAGATGACAGAGGCTTGACTCCACACATGGGTGCAGTATTGCTGACCTCCATTTTCTTTGCAGACAGGAACAAGGCAGAGCCAGAGTGAGGATTGCTAAAGAAATTTTGAGGAGTTTGGGACATAATTATCTTGATATTTTCAGTAATGGAGGCAGAGTGTAATTTAAAACCAGAACTGAAAAAATTGAGTAAATTATTGCCTTGTTCCAAGAGAAATGGGCCACTTAATCAGCCTCTTGGCAGAAAAAAAGTTGTGTGTTTAAGTCCTGATGAAGATCCAGTAGATTACTTTGTAGAAGTGAAGAGGAAATGCAGGGTTTGTCTGATGCTACACCAACAGCAGCTCAGATAGAACATTTGGTCAGAGGACCAAGGACACTGTCTCTAAGTGTGTCCAGTAGGAGATGAGTTATAAGAGTAATCCTATGGCTATATGCTCTCCTGGCCTCTAGAAACTTAGGAATCCTGATTAGGATTTCTGAGCTAAACGTGGGGCCTTTGTGCATAGTAGAAGACTTCTGCTTGCAGTGGAATCCAAGTCAGTTCACTGGTCTGAGAGCAGCTGGCATGTCCCAGCACAGTTGTGTGGTTGGCCAAGGTACACATGGAATTATGTTGTGCACCTCAAAGTTTCTCTTAAACCACAGGGAATGAGTAAGGAGCTCGGATCGTGATTCAAGGCTACACTGAAAGAAAAGGACATTGAAGAATGAACTGAAAGTGGCAGGGAAAGGAGAAAACCTCTTCTTTACTGTCAGACCACATGAAAAGACTGAACAACGCTATGATGAAGTTAAAGATGAATAGCCTATTTTATGTGCCCTGAGAAGCCCATTCATGAGGGGAGCCTATTCAAAGGTGCTCTTTTACCCCTGGAAGACAAGGTACTTGGTATAGTACATATGTCAAAAGATGACCCTATAGGCAGTTAATAAAAAACCAAACCAAAACGAAAACAACAAAACATCCAGGGAAAAAAACCACACACACTCAAAAAAATAACCACAAACAACCAGAAACAATCCCCATAAAACCCAACAGAAAAAAAGAAGAGGGAGATACAGGGAGAATTAAAGTCTCATACCCAGTGCTGGGGATTGTACCTTACCAAACAAGTACTTGGCCTAAGCCAAAAATACATTATTTTGATGATAACTGACAAACCTGACACAAAGTTTGCTTTTAAGTTGATACTTCTCTGTCTGGTCAGGCTTACCACACAAAGTACTGTTTGAGTAATAATGGGATCAGTAGAGCAAGGAAGGAGGAACAAGTCTTTTGTGTTTGAAATGACGCAGAGAAGAATCTGAGTACAGCCAAAACATACGAGTATGAGATGGGAGAAAGCCTCCAGATAAGGAAATGAAAGAGAGGTGGAACAAGAGGAAGCTGGTAATAAAGGATGAATAAGATAGATAAGTAAACTTGGCAAGTGTTAAGATTGATCCCAGCATGTATGTGAAAACAATTAAAATGCATGTATTATGTACTGTGATAGAAAGCTGGATTGTGGAGGGAAAAAAAAAAAGGTGTATTTCTGTTGAGGAATCAGAGAAAGAAACCAGTCAGATTTGAGAAGAAAGAATGAGAACTGTGTGCCATTCCCTACCCTAGCTTAAAACTGAGGGAAGAACTGAACCTGACTTGGTACACTGGAAGTGATTTAGTCTGGAAAAACAGTAAATATGGATACACAGTTATGTCCCTTCTGGTTTATCTTCTCTGTGCCTGGTTTTGTGTTGGTTGTCCACTTGGGTGCATGAGGGTGCTGATGACATGTGCATCCTGAACTAATCAGACTCTAATTTAAAATAAATTTTTGTGATTCCAAGGAAGGGGTGTGAAACGCCTACAGGCTTGGATTGTCTCGATGTTTCTTGCTTGTGTTAAGCCTGGTTTTGAGTATGATTGTGTAGGGGCTGTCTCAGAGACTACTACTTCTGCCTCCCAGAGGTAGGGAGAAACACCCTGTGCTGTTGTTGAGAATTTTTCCTTTTTTTCAAAACCTTCTCCCCTTGTCTCCCTCTCTACTTCTGTAATCATGTAATCTAAAGGTAAGAGGGCATGCTCATGGTGTGTTTGGTTTTGAGGTTTTCTTTTTACCCTCTGGGAATTTTCCATAGCTTATTTACTCATGTGAAAGTCTTGTCATGAACCAAGTTGAAAACTGAGATGTCTTGTTCCTTGAAACCCTGTTAATTCTATAAACCAAAAGCAAAATATAGTGAGGCAGATGCATTGGGATTTTCCCATATGACCCTGCAGTAACCTCAGCCCAGCCAGGCTGGCTGTGAGGGATAGCTCACCCTGCCCCAGCTGGACTCCAGACACCCAATGATCAGAAACTACCAGCTGGGCAGAAGAGAATCTAGCAGCCACCAGGCATTGTCCTCTGGGGCCTGATGAGTTGACCTGTAGTTCTTGAATGATCTTGATTGCCAAGGCTCTTGGGTTTATTCATTATTCTAGTACGTGTGTGTTAAATTAATTTTGCAGTTGACTAGAGCAGAGGCATTTCACTTTTACTGGCTTTATTCACTGCTTCCCAGCATGTTACGTGTGTCGTTCCTCCCCCCCCAGATTATAGTGTTGCTATACTTTTTAATTTTTCACCTAATCCAGATATGAACTGTCAGTTTTAATAATAATGTGATGCCCATGTGGCAGAACCGAGACTTCATTTTGCTGTATCTCTGACTAGCTGTCATTTTGTCCTAGTTCTTTGCCTGCCTGCCAATTAAAGGCAGTATTTTGGTATTAGGTTGGAAAAGGAGGAGTGTTAATTTACCTCACGACTTTCCCGTGACTGAAGAAAATGGCTGTGACAAAAGCAGCTTCAGGATTACAGTTTCCTGCAGCTAATGAGGGTGTAATAACATGAGTCAGCCAGACCTGTGCCTTGTTGAATTTTATTGTCTCTCTCCACAATACCCAGTAAGAGAGAAGAACCAGAATGAGCCTCCCTCCACACATAGCCTTCCTTCCTCAAAATCCTAAGTCTTCAGTCTTTTGCCTGCTTTCTCCCAACACCTTAAACAATAATAGCTTTTCAATTACCTGAAAGGCTTGGGATGTAGGTCATGTCAGCGTCTGTTTCCTGTTTTCCCACATCTTGTTTCTTTCAAGGTTGTTTTTGCAATTCTTACTCCAACTGCACACAAAGAAACATCTCGCTCTTAAGTCATTGTGCCTGCATGAGAACATCTGTGTATTTGGGGTGTTTGTTTGTCTGTTTTTGTTTGGGGTTTTTTTCCCCTCAAAGAACATACAAACTACCCTACTGTGTTGAATGCCCCTCTAATGTAGCATAGTGCTGCTTCTGATATTTGCTGGTGAGTGATACTTCAAATATGGTGTGATTGCTCCGTGTTGCACCCTTTTCAATTGGCAATTTGGGCTTTCCAGAGCTGGAGGAGGCTTCTGGACTATTAAGCTGTAATAGCTGCCTACAAACCTACACTCCGTGAGTTCCCGTAGTCCTGGTTTCAATCCATGTATTCTTTTGGCCTCCACAATTTCCCGTGGCAATGTTTTGCAATTTCATTATGCATTGTGTGGAAAAAAGTACTTCCTTCTGTTTATTTTAAACCTGCTGTCTGGTAATTTCATTATGTACCCCTTAATTCTTATTTTGTGAGGAAATGTTCTTCACACCATTCATTATTTTGTGAGCTGTTCATGAATGGATAACTTCTGGTTTTCAAGCTGGAGAGTACAAATCTGGGAGAGCCATGAGTGACTGGAAGTCATACTGTTGTTCCTCCCTGTTTGTTTTGTAGAGCACGCACAATTCAAGATGCAAGTGCCCAGTGATGTATGTTGCTGTATTCTCTCCAACTAGCTAATGATACTATTTGTCTTTTTAATAATTGCTGATGGTTGAGGAGATAATGACAGAGGGCTATCCACAAAAAAATAAAATAAAATCTTTTATGTGGTAATACTCCAATAGATCCTGTCATTGTATATCTGTATACTTAGGGTATGCATTTTTTCTCATGTGGGTAACTTCACACTTTTCATCATTCAAATTAATCTGTGATTTTACTGTGTAGTGATTTATAAGCTCTGCATGTCCTCAAGCGTATTTCCTGCTGAGATCACTTTCTATTGTCTCCATACTCTTGAAAGGACTGCTTTTATTAAAACAGACATCATACTCTCAGAGCATGCTTTCTCTGTGTTTAAATTTTACATCATTCTTCCAGTATGGATGAGAGCTGGCTTGGAAGCCATTCATCAAGAGTAGAAAACTGGCTGACTTGAGTTATTGCATTTTAAGGAACGCATGGGCTGCCTTAAGGAAGCAGTGAAAGGGGTGGAAGGTTTGACACTTGGTGTCCAGTTTTCTGTTCAAACAGGAATGTTTTCAGGCCAACTCTGCTGTCCTAAAAGAATTACTAGCAATCATGCTGTGGCTCACTGGCAATGTGAATATAGTCACAGTAGTGTCAAGACCCCTAGAAGGGGAGAGGTCTGTATTGTTCTCATAATAAAATTAAGCTGGACCTGCCTCTTCATAAAGGCTTTCTGCGGGTACTTGGGGGTTTTTCCTTCTTCACTTCTGGCTACTCTGCCAGAAGGCTGCAATTTAAAGCTCCCCATAGGTGTTCTTTGTATTCATAGCTGCCCTTTTTAAATGTAAAAAGTAGCATTTATCTTGGAATTTTGAATACTTGTGTATTAATACATGTGCAAATACACCTTCTTGCTATGGCAGGCTGGGTCGATTTGGAGTAGGACTTGCTTGTTTGAAGACAGGCATCATATTTATGAGGCCTCTAAGAGGTGTAGAGCTGTCAAATACCCATGTTCTGTGGGTTCCTCCTGCCTTTCTGGAGCAGCAGCAAGGGACTGGGGAAGAAACTACAGTCATGTGAAATGGCATTAGGTGCATGTGTTTAGACATCAAATCACATATATTGTGTGTTACTTGTTATTGTGTGAAAGTCCAGCTATGAATGCAAGATCATCACTTCAGCTGCATGTGTGTGATCTTCAGTCTTCATGTTCTTCTAGGACTGTGTGAACCTCTCTGAATAATTCCTCCTCTCTACAAAACTGGTTCCTATATTGGTGCAGAAATTTCCCCCCCCCTTCTTTTATGTAAAGTAATAGATTTGTAATTAAATTGTATTTGAAGTCTACACCAAATGTTGGCAAATAACTTGATTTTTGGACAAAATTGTGGAGCTCTTTCTGTAACTGAATTAATCTCTATTGATTTTTATTTTTTTTATATATCAAAGTTGCTGTCACTGAAGCAGTAAAATGGGTGTTGCTTCTCTTGCTGATTTTATAGTACCCAGTAGTTTGCAAGGTATTTCAGACAGAAAGTATCATACTACTTATCTTCCCCAAAAGCTGCAAAGTTTGTCCATACCAGAATTTTCCAATTATAACTGTAAATTCATCAGCTCAACAGGCTTACCTGCTGGAATCAGAACTGATTTCAGGGGGGGAGAGTTCTGGAAACTGGCTTGTTTGTTTCCAACTGGTGCTGAATTCCTCAGTAGGTTTTAACTTGTAAAATATTTTTTCACTGTTTTTGAGACTGTTGGATTTTTTTTTTCCAAAGATGTAGAGAGTGCAAACAAACTTCTCACTATGGCTGCAGCAAAACACAGTTTATTCCATTTTGCCCCTCCAGTGTCTCTCTGACTTCTTCAGTGCAGCCTTGCTGAAGATGTTTCTTGAGTTTTGCTATGTAAGAGTTTTGCAGAGGAAGATGGCAGTGTCGTACTGTCTCCTGGCCTGTAGTTAACTATAACAAATAAGCCCATGCCAACTTTTGCAGAAGCATTGGGGCCTTCATGAATGTGATTCTGAGAAATTACTTGACTACTGCCGGGATCTGTCTGTGTGGGCTTTTTAAATCTTTTGTTACAGAAGTAAATTCTAGCTTTTTTTTTTTTTTTACAGAATTTTAGAGTGCTGACAGCTCCCATCATGACAGCAGACTCTTACTTGTGAGCCTGATGTAGTTATACTCGCATAATAAGAATCATTTGAGTTAAGGTTTCTCTGTAATTTAACAGTGGTTTTGACCTTGTTCAAGTTAGTATTTAAGACTAAAATGTGTTTTCAAGTTTAGATATAAATTAAAGGCTTGTGCTTAGGAAAATTTCAGTTCCCTAGAAGATTGTGAAAAGGAAACAGAATTAAAATGCATTGCTTTTATTTTCAGTTCAGTCTCTTCCCATTTAATTGATTTGTTTGTCTGCATTTTCTTCTTTTCTAGAGTTTTAGAGTGCCAAGGGCTGCCCATTGTGAACGGGCAATGTGATCCCTATGCCACCGTTACCTTAGCAGGACCCTCCAGGCAAGTACTGCACATACAAGGGTTCCATTTTATAAGGATGGTTTTGGTTTCCTTTGTCTAGTAGAAATTTGCACTCTTAGGTGGACAGATGGGAGTCTTTAGACATCACTAGAATATGTTAAGTGTTGGTGTGTGCATGTATGAACTACTGAATTATACTAGAGTGAGTAATTTGAGGCTTATTTCAGTTTTGATTTATGTAAATGTCTGAATAATCCCTGGGTAATTTGAATATCCTGGAGTATGTAATTTGTGGTTAGGCTTAATTTGTACTTCTTCCCACCTCACAGTTGGAGGCCAGTTTTTGAGGAAATTTATTGCATAATTTTGGGCAGGGACAGAAGGGGAAGCTGAATACATCAGCATTTTGCAGGGTATGTGAATATTTAGTCTTTTTGCTTTCAAGGTCTGGCAAATTAATGTGTACATTAAAAGCCCTAGGTGGCTCAGTCCTATAATTTAATATATGTGGACATAATAGCATGGATAAAACTTGGAATGAGGTGGTAGTAATGAGATTCTGCACAATACTCTTCAGTTTAAATCTGGGATTAATTTTTCCTGTTCTGTTATAAAAATTTCCCGTGATGCTGGATGTCACTGTTTTTGTTCCTGCTTATCTACAATCATCTTTTATGTCTGTGCCATGTTAGAAACAAAACAGCTCTGCCATGACCTCAAAGAATCAGATTGGGTAGTGTGGATTATTCATAATGTTATACAATAATTTATTGAAAATACGATATGTAAGATGCATTCTTGACAAATATTCGCCTTGTGTGCAGAGGTGAAGTCTTTGTTGTGTGTATCCTTCATTGCTGTCTGGGTGTGTTATGCTTTGTCTCCACTAAGGAGCTGTGTATTTGAGCTGTGTGCTTTGGTATCTGTAACTTGTTTCAGATGCTGCTGTGTCGTTTGTATCCTTGAATGGCCAAATTCACCTTAGTCTGCTTCCCTCTGACCCCAGTCCAGATAATATATGACAACTGATAATGTATTTCCCTTCAGAATAAGGAGCACAGCCTCATCCTACTGCTATCAGTAGGTTTTGGGGGGGGGGGGGGGGAAGGCTTGCCTCCTATCTCCAGCAAGCAGCACGCAGCTTATTCCCATCCACTGCTTTGTAATTGCCCAGCACTGGTGCTTGTCTTAATCACTTCCCGCTCTCCATCCTGCTTCCCAGTCCCCTCTGGGCTTATCAGGAAAGAGGTTGATTGGCAAGTGTGACTGATGAGATGGGATGGGATAGGCAATCTGCCCTACGTCCTGCAGGTGATTAGTCTCTTATCTCTCAGCTTCTCCTAGGAATAGTGGGATATGCTTAATCTGTACATCATTCTTCTCTCTGGGCTTTTCAGTGCTTCTCCTTTTAGAGGAGGAAAGCTGCTTTATTCTGATGCATTTATGCAATGCCAAGCATAAAAACTTCAACAAGTGTGCTGCTGTTTATTGTGTGCTTTGTACTTACAGAGCCATCAGACTTCCTGACCAAAATTGTTTCTGTGCCTGTATTATAGATAGGAAAACAACTGCGTACTGGTGGATTGGCCCTTTCAAGTCACGTGGGAAGCCTGTAGCAGCACTGGGAATTAGACCCAGCTTTACTTAACCTCTGTAAAAGAATATGTGGAGTTGTGTAGTTAATATAAGCAGTTAGAAGCTATCTAAGCAGCTTTGCTGCATGACAAATGAGGGATAGATTCTGGGATGAAATGATTAGTAGGTCAGTTTTCCACATGGCTGATGCCCCTCTCCATCTGTGTCTGTTTCATCTACGCCTGCAGAGCTGTAGGGAGACACAGGACAACACAGAGCTTTTTGCTTGTGGGTACCAAGAACAAATCAAGCATGGGTTCCTAGCATTTGGAAGTCATCAAACAGCTGTTGGCTGGCCCATGAGAAAAGCATTGGCTGGCTCTGGTCCAGCAGCTGGATGCTGAAAGGCAGATGGGTGGCACTGCCCATAGAGGATGAGTGGGCAGTGCTGAGCTTGGTCAGGCCTACTGCTGGGTGAGTGGTTTGAAGGTCTGCCTTGTGGCAGCAGAAATTAAAGAGACTTCTGCACAGCACCACTCATAGCAATACAACAACATGGCATTAAGTGCCGTTGAAACTGCAGGGAAAAGAGTAGTAATACAGCAATAAAAATATTCTTACTGTGGAGATCATTCAGGGTTTTATTATTATTATTATTTAACAGTACTGAAAAGCATTCATTGATTTCTCAGGCCAGGATTATAAAATTGTAAACCACAGAAATAACTATGTCAGTCTTCCTGTCTGCTGTGCTCTTAGGGTATGAGGAATTCTTGAGTCATGTCAAGACTGAGACCATTCACCAGATGTTGCTACTCAGAGCCCCCATTCCTTTGTACAGCTCTAAGATTCTGCTGCATCGAGTGACAGAATCAGGGTTCAAGGACTTGTGTTTACAAGAGGACAGCAAACTGTGATTACTGCCACTCTAGAGAAATAGGCCTGCAGTCAATTCATCCCTCTTTTAAGTGTGTGTGTCTGTGTATGCCTCGCTGTGCTGGAGCCACATGGTATTCCAGTTTTACCAGATAAATCAAGTGGATGACTGTTCTGTTCCTCAGTGGCTCTGTACTAGGATCAGACTTCTGCTAATGTTGTTTCTTACCTTTTTTTTTTCTTTTTCTTAATTCAGATCAGAAGCCAAAAAGACTAAAGTTAAAAAGAAGACCAACAATCCACATTTTGATGAAGTGTTTTATTTTGAGGTTGGTATTTCAAAGGAATGGGTGATAAGCTGAAATACTATACTGTAGATAGTTGGCACAGCATCCTGCTCCATGTTGTGCCAGCTGTCTTCTTTGAAGACTGTTTCAAAGTGTGGTGCAGGGGAAAGAAGTACCTAGGATCAGAGTGGCCGTCTGCTGAGGGAGCAGTCTAGTGCTTCAGCTCACGTGCTCTTTAGGAAAAGCTTCCAAGGTGGGCAGGGTTGACACTCCATCACAACTCACCCCAGAAGTGCTTTGAAAAAGGACAGTTAAATATGAGATATAAAAACACACCAAAAAAAATCTCCAACATTTTTTTTTTAGCCTGTGGTTTTATAGCTGCTCCACCCAGTCTTTCCCAGTCAATGGGAAGAAGGTTATTTCCTAGGAATACTGAAAACTGTAGAGGAAAATTACACTTGAACTGGGTAGTCTGGCTGTCTACCAGTCTGCTGCAATACAAGTGCCTTTCTTCCAAGTGAGTGAAACCTCTACAGCTTTAATACAGAGCATTTGCAAGAAGTCCAGTTAAGACAAAGTATAACTTTTATAAAAGTGCTTATTTTGGCCCTTTCTGGAAAGGGTAGCTGCAATTGTGGTGTGTCCATACATATATGCACATGTGTTCATAATTTTGATACCTCTTGAAACTTTTCATTCTGTCTTCTGAAGTATGTGTATCTTTTTTTTTTTTCTCTTGGACATCTTATTCCTGGTCTACACTTAACTGTTCTATTTCAGTCAACGCCTCAAGAACATATCTGGCATAAGGGAGCTGATGAAAAGCCTGAGTATGTGGTTGGCATACAATTGAAAAACCCTTTCTGCCCATGTGTCTTGCATCATTCAGGTCACATTTGCATTAGAAATTGCTGCTGGTGTAGGGATGGTACCAAAGGGTGTGATTCCTCAGATCAGTTCAGGTGCACAGGCAGCCACATCAGGAAGGGGAGCTGGGGAGTGAGGAGCCTCACAAGTGCTGTTGCATTGTGCACATCTAAAGTGCACATACCATTCTTGGCAGTGCCAGTGAGGGGCTTGTTGCTGTCTTTCCACTTCCAGAAACCACCATCTTTGCCTAGAAGCTGACAGTTGTACTGACTAATTTAAAGTCTGTCATACTAGCAGAAACATGCTTTTGTTTCTGTAATGTATTTGGATTTGAGGTACAGATACAGCAAATTCTTTACTGGCAGGAGCACTTGCTGCCCAAAGGAGTGGAAGCCTTGAGGGTTGGCCACAATAGCTGTCTAAGGTAGTTTTCCCTCTGCCAACCCAACACATCTCTTCCTAGGATAGAACATTTCTGCAGACTTAACTTTAGCAGTGAGTTTTGTGCCTGCTTGCCTGACCCTGTGATACTCTGGAGGTGCCGCGTGGGCATAGTTGGCAGGGGAGAGATTCCATGGTACTGAGCACTGAAACTGCACTGATGTGTTTGTGTTTTACTCAGGGCTGCCCAAGATTTCAGTTTGTCACCTGGCCCAGAGCTGCGGCCTTTGGCAGAGACACAAGAGTGACACTAGATGTAAATAAACTAAAATGGGCTGCTTTATTTTTAATGCAGACAGTGCTGGAGGTGTCTGTCAGTGGGAGCTTTTTACTGAGAATGTAATCCAGGAATTCAGACTGTAAAGCACAATATTTCACCTGACTGATTTATCATCCTTCCCTGTGCTGCACAAGCAGTGAACACTTGATATTTAAGCACCAAATTCAACAGGCGGTGCCATCCTGTGAGAGGAAGGAGAGAAATGGAAAGCATCTTCCAGCTGGAGTTGCAGAGGACAACAGAGGCTTGCTTAGCTTGTCTCTATGCCGAGAGCTGAGTTGCGTGCAAGGATCAGCAGAAGCAAAACCTGAACTCAGGCTCGTGCCCCAGTTGTTCTGCTAACTCAGAGAAAATATTTTCTGTGTGGGTAAGAGCAGAGCTTGGGAAATGTCTGAACCAGCCAGAACTCTGAAACATAAACATACCCTTAGTACAGACAGAGTCAGCATGGATTTATGTCATTTTGAGAGCAGTTAGTACATATCAGGCTAAATGTCTCCAAGGAACAAGGTTCAGTAGAGCTGCTCTGCCTGGGAAATGCATTCACTAATGAAGACGTGGGCAGACCTGTGGCTGGCACTCAGTGACAGAGTGCTCTGATTCCCGTGGAGCTGCACGGATTCGCTCTTGGCAGCAGTGTCACTGCTTCCCAACAGCTTCCTCAGCTTCAGTCTGCTAGCTCACTGATGGGCCTTGCCTCCGAGCAAGAAGCTGATCTGGAGAAGGCAGTTGGATGGCTGCTTTCTTTTCTACAACCAAAAAGTTGCATAGATTTAATTCTTTAAACGGAAAGAGTTTCTGGTTGGTTTGGGAAATCTAAAAGCTTATTTGAGGCGTGCTACGAGCGAAACTTGCACCTGATGGTTAGGAGCCATTTTCACCACTGCTCCAGCTGCAGCGTGGTGTGGAGGCTGGGAATTCTATATGAAGCTACAGCAAAAGGGCCCTCTATAGCAACTAAAAAAGGTCCTGATGAGGTCCTGCTTGCAAATCTGCATCTGCTGAAAAAAAAAAACGAGCAGCTGATAAATGGCCTGCCAGCTTTGCTTGAAGAAAAAGATCAGCACAGCAGACATGTGTCTCCTTTTTTGTCAAATGGTATGTAGCAGCTAGTTCAGTGCTGTGGACTTGATTTCCCCCATCTCTCCAGTTCTGTCCTTGAAGTGGATGTGCTTCATACAAGCTGTTTTTGTAGGAATACCACTCTTGAGCTGTATTAACTCCACACTAAGCAGTCATACAGGTAAATGGAGAGGCCTTGTACACGTAGAACCCAGCAAAATATCTAAGAAAAGTGTTTCTGAGATGTTTCATAAGTTACACCTGTGCAATAACTTTTTTTAATAGTTCATGTTACAGATAATAAAAGACTTACAAGTTTGCTTCTTTATTAAGAATTACACCATTAGCTTCACAATAGATGTAGAAAATGGCATGTTCTGTTATGTAGTATGTTTTCTTGAAACTACAGTGAAGACAGTTGCAAGGGTAGGGTTACAAAATTTGTGCTGAGCTGCTGAAGTTGTAAGCTGTATTTAAATTCTTTGTGCTCTTGGGTTTACAAATGCATTTGTTTCAATTACTCCAGAGGATTTGGTGTCCAGTGCTACTAGTGCCTTTTAGTTTTTATGTATTGCCTTGAAAAGGGTGCCTGCCTCACATACACAAAAAAAAAGGCTCAGTTTAGTGTCCATGCTGAAGATTTTTTTTTTCTGGTTCCTCTCCACTTGTGCAGCTATATCTTTGCCTCCCTTGTTTGTACTGTCTGCATGTGATGTACAGTGTAAAGCCAAGACGTCAAGTTTACAATAAAAACCAGTTTTTGTGAGTAGGAAGTATTAAGCCACAAGTGTATTTAAACCTACAATAAAGTTTAGCTTCTGTAAGCAACCAGAAGCTGAACCCACACATCAGATGTACTTGGTTTGATCAGTTCCTGCTGTGGTTTCAGCTGGGTGGGGTAGCCTTTTTCTCAAGTTTCTGATACAGTGTACAAAAATACCATCGTCAAAGACTTTTTATAATCATGATAGAAAACAAGTTAGCAAAAACATTTATTTTTTTTTACTGCAAATGCTGTAGGCTTATTTTATCTTCTCATTATTTTCTGCCCATGCTTTGCTGTTTATCAGTCTTGCAATTGTGGTGAACTGTGCCTTTGGTTCTATATTCTTGTAGGTGTAACAGAGGTGAGCAGCTCTTGGACAATTGATCTGCTTGGTATTTTTTGTATGGGTGTGATAAACTGACTTCCAGGATAACAGGACAGTCAGAGCTTGCCAATTTTTATTTGACCTACTGTAAAATGTTTTTAAGGGTGGGTTTGTTTGGATTCATTCCCCCCTCCTTTTTTTTTTTTTTTTAGAGTGCCTCAGGGCATGTGTTGTGCAGCTGTATTTAAAACCTAATTAATTGCCCTTTCATTTCCCTAGATGGAATATAAAAGTGGTATTCCTTACCATGTTTTTTGGTTGTTTTTTTTTATCAATGTAAACTCAAAGTACTTGAGTAATAATAATGATGTTCTTTTTCTTTTTCTGTAAAGAAAGTCTTGGCTATGATTGTGTAACCACCACTTCTGTATGGTCTGGAATCTGTTTAGTCAACATGTGTTTTCACATGCAGGAATGTTTTCAGAATCAGAATTGAAGTCACTGCTGATAGTAGAAGGTTACAGTCATCCAGAGCTGTGTATGAGTAACACTGGAATGCTTTTGTATCAAATCAAGTTGTTAAAAAGTTTCCTCCTTTTTATTAGGTTACAAGACCGAGTAGCTACAACAAGAAATCCCACTTTGATATTGAAGATGTTGATGAAGTTGACAAAATGGAGATTAGGTAATATAAGCTACTTTACACTAACAAAGTTGTCTTCCAAAGTTGTGTAACTTTGTTGTAGACTCAGTTTTTGAAGTGTTGGACATGGTTTTACTGTCAATAAATCAAGATGAGACTTTATCACTATATTTGTATGTTCATTTACTTCCATCACATTGTAGATCATATCTGAGTATGTGTGGTGGCTCTACTTCAGGAGAGATTCTTGTTTATTTTCCTTGGTATCCTGTATACTCTGTCTGTATACTAACGTTCTGTTGTCATTAAGCACAGCATTTTATGTCTGGTTTCTGATTCCTTCCCTCCCATTTCCCAAGAGATCCCAGAAGCTCTGTGATGCTCTCTATTAATGAGCTTGTTTTCTTTTATCATTTTAGCAACCCATATACAGTGATTCTTCCCTGAAAGGAAACTCCTGAACTCGAGTTTCTCTGGGGTAGAGGCAGTTTCTCTTCTCTTTTTCCTGACAGACTTTAACCCCTTTTTGCAAGGCTGGGTATGATACATGTGATATCCATTGCACAGGAAAGAAGCAACTCTGATTTCAAAAACAAAAACCCCCACCCCCCTGCCACCCACTTAGTACTATTTCAAAACCTACTGAGACCTGTCAGCAGTGTCTGTGGGGACAGGTGAATAGAAAGTGGAGAAAAAACAGGCAGAGATGCAAAACTTAAAATTAATGCATGTGCCACACCATTTTATACATTGAAACTTAGACCTAGGCCATCTGGTGATCAGGTAGCTGAAAACTTCATTATCAGCATTAGATGCTGAGAAATTTCCTCTCTCCTTTTGTTCTAGGGTTTGGAAAAAAAAGTTGAGAGAGTATGGTGGTACCCCCTTCCCTCCCAGGTATTCCCACTAGAGAAGCTGTGAAGGCTTATCTCCCAAAATGGTCCCTAGTCCCTTCAGAAGAACAATTGGTTGTCAGGACAGAAGATGGAGCTCAGGAAAAGGGAACAATACTTACTCCCAGCAAGCAAGACGTGTCTGTGCTCACAAATGAATGAGGGCTGTTCTACTTTGACAGTCAGCTGCTGGTTCTTGTAGAGTTGTGATACTACACTCACAGGCTACAAGACTGTTAATGGATTTGTTTGCTATGGATCTGAGAGACAGGAAAGGGAAACTATTCATCCACAAGGGAGACAAGAGCTGTTCTCTGCCTTCTGATAATATCTGTGTCAGGCAGTGCAAAGGTAGCTGATTTAAGGGCAACTCAAAGATGAGAGAGGAGGCAAAGGTCCAGGTTTGGTGCCATGCTGCTCTGGTGCTGTCAGTGCTCCAGCATGGTAGATGACCAAGTCCTAACACCAGACCATATTTTTTCAAAGTTTTGCATGGTGTAGGCAGGTAGGAAGTAACATGACCTATAACCCATGAGATATGATTGATGTGGATGTGATTGAATGGGCAACTGAGCAGTGGCTTGGGAGTGCCAGTCTAGTCTTTGTAACCATGATGCCCAGGCACACACTGAGTTTAATTGAAAGCTAGGATTCTCTGCTTTTGTGACTCTGGAAGGGTACCCTAGACATTGGTGAACAGTGGTTATACATGGCTTATTATTTCAGTTGATTCTTGTCTTGTACCACTGGGCTAAATGGAATGACGCAGTTCTTTTACTTAGTAAGTTTTCTGGACAAATAACTGTCTGCAATGATAATGTATGTGGAGCTGAGCTTCAGAAAAGTCTCATTCCTGGAAACCAACACAACAGTGTAGTGAAGATGAATAGTTTGTGAGGAGGCTTACAAAATAGTTTAAAAAAGATAAAACACATAAATAATAGACAAAAGCAGATCATTAGTCTTGGTTGGGCAAACAATTTGCTCAGAGGTTTTTGTCCCCTGTAGGATAGAGTGTTTTTGTTTCCATCTCAGGTTGCACTTCCACCCCCACTCACTTCCTTCAGTCTGTTTAGTCACAGTTAGATTGCCCCCATGCCCTCTGAACGTATCATACAATTTATGGGTTTGGGGGTTTGTTTTCTTTCTCTCATGAGAAAAATCCCATTCCACAGGGTAAAGAGGAGACTTAGACATTCATGCTTTCTCTCTAAGGCTATGAAAGTTTCTCTTGTTGAGTGGGTGTAGGAAGTTGCAGGCAGGGCATATAAACACTTAGGGACCAGATGTTTTGATGAATTAATTATTTCTTCTCCCTCTTTCTGCTCTTTCTTTTGTTCTGTGACTATTGTCTAACCAGCTTCAGAATAACACTTGACATAATTTTTGCTTTTGAAAAAGCTCAGTAAACAGTAATTTTGTAGACTTTGAGGTCTGTGTATTACAATTTTAAAAAGGCTGGTTATGTTTTGTATCCAAGCACACAAAATAATTTCAGAATTTGTATGCCTGCTTTGCTTACTGTGTAGTGAGAGATCTACCTTGAGTTGTTAGTTCTGCTCCTACACATCCCTTGTGCTGATTTTTCTGTAACTTCAGTTGCTGAGGGGAGCACCCTTCAGCTGTGTTATGTTTGAAAGTGTTCTTGCTAGTGGGCATCTTGAAAGGATTTGGATAAACTAGAAACCAGTAGCTGTAAATACTTGGTAAGTTTTAAATTTGACTGTGTGTAAATAAACTTCTCAAAAGATTTCTCTCCTTCTGAATCTGCTTTTAGCTATCTCAATTAGTTAGCTAGTTAGCAGATAGGGAGTAGAGGCAGAAGAGGTTGAATTTTCAAATAAGGCTTTTTTTCCCTTTGGGTGAATTATTGCCCTGCAGAAATACTGTCAAAATATCAGAGTCTGAAGAACTTTACCCAGCAGACATGCAATGTGAGCTGATGGTATGTCTGGTGTATGAAACTCAATGCATGAGACTCTAGTGAGAGATAACAAGACTCAGAGGGTTTAAAAGGGACATTCTCTGCACTTGAATAACGTAGGATAAACCTTCAGCAAGACTATAAACATCCTTTCCTTGGCAAGACTACTGTGACTTGCTTGAGCCCAGGGAGGTTGTGTAAATATGTCCATAATTGGATGACTTTGCACCTTACCCAAATTAAAGTTGCTCTTCTGCATTATTTGAAAACATGCTTCTTATTTTTTTAAATCTTTTTTTTTTTTCCCCAAAGTTTAAGGCACATTCAGACTGTTACTTAGCTGCATATTTCTCAGCTGAGCTTGTTTTAAAATAAAAATGCCTAAGAAGAAACTTTAAAATAAATACAGAAACAAGTACCTTGGAGTTTGAAACCCTTGCTTCAAGGTTGGTACTGCAGCATTTATTTTCAACTGACAGGTTAGACACTGTTAGACCTTTGAATCTCAGTGCAGTTGTCTTACATCCTGATGGTAGAGAGGGGAGGAAGTAGCATCTGGAGATACTTACCAGAACTTCCCAAACATGAGGGAGTGAGTAACAAAAGCTGGAAAGGCTTCAGTTAATACACAGATGATATGGAGTAGTAACATTGTCCTAAGGTTTTGAGCATCTGCACAGAACTAGTTTAGGTGCATCAAATTTGTATGCTTGACACAGTGAATCTTCCCAGGAGCTAGAGCACTGGGAACAATAGTGTAGATGTTCAGCCTAACTCTGTGGAGCTGCTGCTTCACTGCTAGCAATCCCAGGCTAGAGTGGGACTGATAGTTTGGAGTCCTTAACTATATTTGCACTTTTTTTTTTCCCCCCAGCATTCATTTCACCTCTATTTTTCCATTATCTGGGATAGCCAAACTGCCCCTGAATCTTTATCAATATCAATAGTAGAAACAGGACAGATGAGGGAAAGGTAGTCTAGATTATTTTTTTCATTGATGTTTCATGGAGGTGAATTGCAACGCTCCAGAAATCTAAGGTAAGGTTTTCTCTTTAATGTTTGGAAATCATTGTTGTACAGTTTTGAGACTTTCTAACTCATAGGTTGGGGGGGGGGGGGGGGAAAGTAAAATTGAAGAACGGGTAGGGCTTATTTGGTTTTGATTTTTTCACTTATATGAGTATTTTTAAATTATTTTTAATATAGGGTTGATGTTTGGGATGCACTTAACTTGAA